>OMNN01030756.1:0-13467 GCA_900302755.1 Chromis chromis
AATTTCTCTGATTATTTCCCTCCTCTTCCCCTCCCCAACCCTCCAAGATATAGTAATCTCCATTGCAAAAGGTCAATTCCTCTCATGAAGCTCAACTAACCTGAGGCTGCAATATAATAAATGACAGAATGCATTGAGGAGAGTGTAGAGTCATAATCACAAAGAGTTATTGCTTTCAAAAGCTGTGCAGCCTGCAGAGCTGATTTGATTAATGGCCCGAGAATATTTCCACAGGTCGTGACACAGAGAGGATATTCTTTTCCAAATTTAGAATGAAATTGTCTAACGCCGCTACTTTTGTCTCTCCTTTTGTTTCCTGCAGAGTGGTTTGACTCTGGCAGCAACAGTAAGCTTCTGCAGGACCTGGACAACTCGTCAGTGATGGAGGATGGACGAAAGAAACTCAACACAGTCTTCCATTACCAGGTGTGTGTATTTATATTTATGAGAGACAAGTGCTGTGGGTCTTGTCATGTGTATTCCTGATATTGTATTTTGAGTGTGGGACTCAGTGTGAAGGGTCTCACTGACTGTTGATGGGTGGGGCCACTGTGTAGCTGTAACAGTGTTTTATAGGTGCTCCTGTTTGTGCTGGTGTTTGCTGCTGCACCATGTTTCTTTTTATGATTGCATTGCACGGGTCATTTACTGCAGCATAGCTGTAGCAGATTGTTGATAGTTCATGTCAGTGTTTTTGTAACAGCAGCCTACAAAATAAGAGTTTCAAGTTAGTTTCTTATTAATTAAAAAATACATGATTTTCACAGCGTTCACACTAATCATTTGGCCAACAGTTGCATTAAGCGGGTATGACTGTTAGATTGTTGGTTACAGACATTTTCAAACACAATCTCATCACTGACACAATTTCAATAAAGGAAACCTATAGGGAAAAGGGGGTTTCCAAAGTTATTCTACCGCCTGAAAATCACTTTTAAAGAAGTATACTGATGCCTTGATAGTTCATTTAAAGATGTCTTCCAGGAATATTTTAACTTTCTGACCCTCAAGCAGTTTCTGTGTGCTCCTATCACATTTATATTCACTGTAGGCTCATTTTTCACTGCAATATAAAGTCCTGAACCTCTATTGAAACAACACAACCCTGGCTAGAAGTAGAGAGAACTCAAACATGTCTTATATGCAGTATGACACAGTTATAATACCTAAAAAAAAGAAATGTTTAATTTCTTTGATCATTTATTCCATAAAAACTGAAAAACCTGGAATCAACATGGACAACATTAACCAAGTTCCCCTAAGTGTTACCAATTCTGGAAAAAAGTGGTGTCTCTACATACTAAAGATGTTTTACTACTTACATTTTTCATTTGTTTCCATACTTGTCTCTTCTGTGCTCTGTGTAAACATAGCTAGAAATTCAGCCCAATACTCCCTAAAGTTTTGTGCATGACTGTTAAAAGCAGCTGAGTCATTAATGGTTTTATGGTTGCACCGAGTTTGTCTTTTACAGAATCTGGTTTGTGCACACGGTTTACTTTTGGCAAATGTTTTAATGAGACATGTTGAATTAAGTGAGTTTGATGAACTATCACGATTTCAAGCTGAGATTTGGTTTAATTAGCCATGGACCGCACGCAACACATAATTAGTTCATAGACCACAAGAAAGTTGGATATCTGACCATTTTTCCTCTTTTTACAGTTCCTGGCTCTGATTAATGGTGTAATTTTGGTGATTTCTTTAAAAGATAACAAGCCTGTCAAACTCACCTGCTGGTTTTAGGGGGTTTAGAGGGTTATGACACGCTACTCTAAATAATAATAATAATAAGTTTTTTCCACAAAAAGTAAAATTACCTCTTTACCACTTTTTCCTAATTTAGAATCATGGACTCTATGGATAAGAAAATATTTTTATTCGAAGGTTTAGGCTTCTAAAAACAAGATATCTCCTACTTTCATATCCATTCTTATTTTATGTGCTCAGGAGGTTTCAACTTTCCGATCACGCGTTTGTTTTGTTCCATACTTCACTGTAACTGGCTTCCAAAGAGCTGCAGTGTCTCGAAGTCATGCTCCTACCTACGTGTGTTAAATCACATTTAAGGTGTCAGAGAAACTTTCCCCCTTCAGCCGATGTGAAAACAAACTCAGCACATGCGTAAATCACTCCACACAGTTAAGGTCAAACATCCAACTGAAATAACAATAAGCAAAAACTTCAGCAAAGTAGGACTTAAATGACTTAAATATTGCAGTAATTATCAAAGACCTAAGTCATTAATAACAACAGTTTGAATTTCCTGTATGTTTAAATACTTGGCTGAGTAATACGTAAAGTGCTTAAAGTTTTGTGCCAGTGTTTAAATTACAAATTACTTGTGCAGAAGTAAGTAAGTTGTTAACAAAAACATCTGTCCAGGATCTACACATATAAAATACTCAGGTGTTAACTCTGGTGCAATAATGTTGATTAATGTGCATTATTAATGTCTCTGGTAAATAAACCAATAGAAGTAATGGCTGGCATTGCATGAGCTCTTACATAGATGTAACTGATATTTACAATACTTAAGTAATTATTAATGAAGGTTTTCTTTTTGTCATTTGCTGCTTTACCTCATTATAGTAGACGAAATGCATTAAATGCTTCGTATCACATTATTATAATGTACACATATTTCATATATATATTAGTTAAAGTACACATTTTGCAAGAAATTAAACAATAAGAAATGACAGAGGTGTTAATATACTATAAATATTGAAAAATGTTAGTTTAGTTTAGTTTAGTTTAGTTTAGTTTAGTTTAGTTTAGTTTAGTTTAGTTTAGTTTATAGTAACTTTGGTTAGCTTTCACTTTACTTCAAACAAGTAAAAGTCATGTACTGGTCTCCCATTAAGAACGTCTTTGCTTATGTGTGTTTGCTTATGTCTGTGTTCATTTGCGCATGAGTAAACAGACGTTCAGTGACTCTCGACCTCTGACCTCTTACCTGTACTTGTTAAGTGCTCTGTTTAGTTTTTGCTGAGCCATGGGGACAGAGCTGTGAAAGCAGCGAGCTGCAGCATGTACTAACAGCCTGGGTTCACTGGCGAGGCTGTTCAATCCATTTCACTGCGGGTTGACTTTAATGAGCCCAGCCAGGCTCCCGCAAACTTGCCACAACTCTGGATGCACGCAGGACCAACACACACAAACACACGCACCTCTCAGCACCTCACTCCCCCCGAGGGCAAGCTTAATGACGCTGCTCTGGTGCTCCCCGTCTCACCCCTGACCTCATGCCCTCTGTCCTCTCTCGTCCCCCCCACCCTACCTCCTCCTCCTTCTTCTCCCCCTTCGCAGATCCCAGAGGGGGCATCGCTGGCTATGAGCATGAAAGACAAGAAAGAGAACACCCTCGGGAGAGGTACGTCACCTTCAAACACACCCACTCCCTGTCGCTTTGTCACACACACTCACCCACACTTGGATAAGTACACGCACCCACTCAATCACAGGAAACGGCGCGTGCTTAGCTGGTCACGAGAACATGATACACTCATGTAAACACACATGAAACCACACACTCTCCCGTCCCTAAAAGTCACAGTGGACATCTAAACACACTCGCACCTAATAAATCCCAACACATTCTCTTCTGCCGCCGCTTCATCCAGAGCTCTTTTTTCCATATTATAGATGTATTCCATTAGGAAGTGGCAGCTTGTGGTGAGAAATGTGACAAAAGTTGGCCTATTGTCCAGACTCAACCCAGAATAAAATGACTGCTTTGCCTGTTGACAAATGAGTTTACATACAGCCTTTAATGGGCCTGTCCGCTCGTTGTTTAGGGTCTACCTTACATAATCAGTACCAGACCAGAGCTCACTCCTGCTCAGGCTCTGTCCATCAAAGCCTCTCCTCTCATTCATACTGGGCCAAAAATAGGCTTATGTGGACCAAACCTGGCTCCTGCTTCAAAGCATCAAGAGGGTGTTATGAGCCTGTAGTGCTCCCTGGCTAATATAAAACACTGTCCTGCCTGCCTGCCTGCCTGTGATCAGTGTTGAGGGGTTGGACTGAGGCCCGCTGGGCAGGAGCATCTCTGGCAGAGCAGACTGTAATGAGAAGGCACTCACTATGTGGGTGTCTGTGTGTGTGTGTGTACCTGCACAAATGCCGGCCTTTGTTTTTGCCGGTGTGTGTACAATAATTTACTATGTTTGTCTTTGTGCCTGTACTGCGCTTACGTCTGAACATGTTTCTACATGCGTCCTTGCCCTCACATAGCTGTTCATGCATGTGTATGAGCGTGTTTGTGTTTAGATCTATATATAAACCACCAAGGTTTAATGCTTTTTTTCCCAGCGTTGGCTGAGCATTACCATCTCATTACACCGGCTCCAGAACCAATCACAGACTCTGTGTGTCTGTCTCCCCTAATCTCTCTCTTTTCTCTCTCCTTTCACTCGTAATCTTTCTCTTTCATTCTCTCAGACAGTTCCCCTCCCCTACCGGCCCACAGTCCACCTTAATCACTTTCTCCTCTTGCATGCACTCTATCTCCCTTGCTCTCCTGTCAATCTCCCTCGTTTTTTTCCCTCTCCCTCCTATCTGTCACACTCCTCTGTGCTCCATCCTCCTGTCTCCTCTCATTCTCTCAGGTCTCCACCTTGCTGATTGCACATTGTTTCATTCTGCATGTTTTTTTTTGTCTCTTTCTCCTTAGTCAAAGATCTGGATACTGAGAAGTATGTACACTTGGTGAGTATCCTCATAGGTAATCAAAAATGTTTCTATAAGTAATGTCTGAGTTTATTACCAGAGCTATTCCTGTGTGTGCCAGTGTTAGTCAGCCCAGAGCATGCTTGATGACAGAGAGAATGGGGGTGAACGAAGGTGAAAAGGAAAGCTGCTGAGAGGACATGACAGCACTAATGCCGCTTAAGCTCTTTTATAAACGTCAGCCAAGATATGGGCCCTTTGACTTTAGAATAATGAGTTCCTTGGAACACAATTTGCCGGGTGAATAGTTAGTTTTACAGGATAGTTCTGTAGCCCTTTTTTGACACAAGTAGGTGGAATTTGACTGCTTCCTTCTTTCCCCTACCCCTATTTTAGAGACATGATCCTGTGCACAGCAACCAGCGAAAACCATGAAAATTTCCCCAACTCCCATCACTTCCCTAATTCTGTATATTATTCAGCGCTTCCAAATACCCTGATGTGGTTTCTGGATCATGTGTCTAATGCAAGAACCAGAAAATTCCCCTCATGTAGCACAGACAATAGTGCATTCATTAATCTGCTCATGATGGGGTTCATTGCTTTCAAGCTGTTGACCTCCTGGCCTCGTGTGTTTTTTTCAGGTCCTACCTCATGATGAGCTAATGGAGACCAAGAGGTCTCACAGGCAGAGTCATCGCAAGAAAGTCCTGCCTGAAATCTACCTGACACGCCTGCTGTCTACGAAGGTAACCAGAAACGAGAGACCGCTCGTGTTGTCAACACTATAAAACTCGAGTCATCTTTCCGTCTCGTATTTTTATGGACGATATTAACCTCAGAAGCCACAGAGAAATTTATACATCATGAAACAGTATCTGGATACATGTAAGGCCATTTTCCCCCCTTTTCCTCCACAGGGAACTCTTCAGAAGTTCTTGGATGACCTCTTTCAGGCCATCCTCAGCATCCCTCCAGACCGCCCCCCTCTGGCTGTCAAATACTTTTTTGACTTCCTGGAGGAGCAGGCTGACAAACGGGGCATCACAGACCCAGACACCCTGCACATCTGGAAAACCAACAGGTAGCCAGCTAAACGATATCCTTAGTCCCCCCTTTGGTTAGGCTCGCTGTGCAAGTGCAAGGCTTTTAAAAGCTTATCTTTCCCCGTCTGTGCAGTTTACCTCTGCGTTTCTGGGTGAACATCCTGAAGAATCCCCAGTTTGTGTTTGACATTGATAAGACGGATCACATGGACGCCTGTCTGTCAGTCATCGCCCAGGCCTTCATCGATGCCTGCTCCATTTCTGACCTGCAACTCGGCAAGGTGAGCCCGTTTTCTCTTCTTCTAACTCTCTTCCTTTTAGTTTCTCTCTCTCAAGGGATTTCAAAGTCACTATTAGCAGGTTCAGAGTACTCATGGATACAAATATCACTGCAATACTTTGATACTGAAACTGAAATATGATAACCTTTTCCTTTTACTTTGTGCAGTATCTCTGCCTCACATCATCCTCCAGCTGATCTGATAGATTTGATAGTTACTGTACTTAACTATCAGATCTTTGTATCAGCTGTAGGTGTGTATCTATCTAACACACACACACGCACACATGCACACACATGCACACGCCCACACACACCTCTAAAGTCCCCCTGTGAACCCTCATCCCTAAGCCTTCAGACTGTCAGCTCCATCTACCTCTCCTCATGTTATTTCAGCCCAGTTGGCTGATCCAAGGTCATGAGCACCAGGGATCTCTTTTTGTGCTGTGTGTGAGACTGTGTGTAAGTTTGTGTGTGAGTGTGCATTCGTCTGTCTATCTGTCTGTGTGTGTGCGCGCGCGCTTGCATGTCAATGTCCTCACTGCTCACAAATCCGTCTCATCCTTCAGACACCGTGACCCTGAGCACGCTCTGCTTCCTGTCTCTCTCTGACTGGCTTCCTCCCTGGAGGGAGCCGAGGACTCATCAAATAATGCTCCTCTTTCACTGAGAAACCGTCTGATTTATATACTTCAGTTCAGCGCCAAAAGGCCAGTGCACTCACAGCAGCAATATTCACATGTACATGCAGACAGATGCATACCTTCAGATACAGTGGCATACATAAAACCTCCGGTGATGACACGTCTTTTTTTGCAGAGTTTGTCTGCAGCTTCCTCATTAACATGTCACATCTGGCCGTGTGCATATTGTGGAGTCACCGGGTTCAAGGTTATGGCAGCGTTTTCTCCTGTAGGTTTCAGGAGAGCGTTACGACACGCCTCTACACTTAGAGCGTCGTCTGTTTGTGCGTATGCGATGGCCTCGGGACGAGGTGGTGAAGGGTATGGGGTCTGGATTAGAAGGAACCCAGCAGGGGTCAGCGAGGGGTAGGAAACTAAGCATTGCTCGCTGTTTCCACAGAAACCCTCTTATCTGGCGAGATGCAGAACGTGGAAGGCCACAGGGTCACAGGGGGGTTACCGGGCAGATGGGCGAACAGCAGGAACTGACCTTGTGGACAGGAAGAAAGAGGGTTCCCTATCAGAAGGAGCGACTGTGGCTGCAGCTTTTCAGTCCCTCAGCACATTTAATGCACACACACAAACACAGAATAGGTGACACAAATAACTCATGACACATAGAAATATTAAGGTGCGTTGTAAGCACCTTCACCGATGCTGAAAGCTGTGGCTGCCCGTCTCTTTTACCCCTTCTTTTCCTCTGTCCTACTTTCCCCCGTGTCCCTTTTTCTCTCCCACAAACACGCACAACACACAAAGACACACTCGCTAGTCACCACTGAAGCCCGAATATGCCCACAACCTTTTAGCCCCGCTACTTTTCTTCCTGCTTGAATAAGCACCAGTGTGAGAGCCTGAAGTGGCTGAGAGAGAGCTGTTTAGACTGGAATGTTCCTTCGCTGGCTCTGACTGTTTGAGTCTCCTGTTGTGTGGAAAGGAAACCGTTCCCTCCCTCCATTGTCTCACTGTAGGCTGGTTTTGATAGGGTCATCAACAAATAACATGTAATTTAACTCAATAGCTGCTTATTAGGACATTAGCACCAGTGGCGGAAGGAGTAGTCATTTTACTGTACAAGATTTTTAAAATGTGTGGGGAAAGAGATAGAGATATGACATGCAACAAAAGTGGTATGTGCCACTTATGTGTACTCAGAGTACCAAAAGTAAAAGCATCCGTTGGTGAGAATGACTATTTCTGACCGTTTATGTGATTTTATGTTAGTATAGATTGTACTATTGGAATTCAGAGGTTAATTGGAAGCTATAACAATATTTGACGTAGCACCAGAGTATACTTTCTGATTATACACATCAATGTAAAGCACTTTCATTATGCATAGGCCCATATTAGATAAGACACGATATCCTGCAGTTGAGACACTGAGGCCAGCAGGTGGTTAATGCAAAGTTTGATTCTCCGTGGACGTCCTGGGAGTCAGTATGCTGATGGGGAGCAAGTGGGTTGTGCAGTGGTGGGTCTGAAAGACAGGGACCGCAATTGCTATGATATTTAAAGCACAAGAAAATGATGAGCTTGAGGAACGCGGGCGGAAAGCTCATTGTTCAAATGTGATGACGTTGGAACTCTAATTGTAGGAATTTTTGACAGTGGGGGGGAAAAGCGGAAGTGATGGAGAGAAACAGAAAAACAGGAATAAAATCTGAATGTGAGGAAAGAGATCTTCCTTGTTGAACTTTTGCCAAAGCTTCAATACTGGTGTATCAACACATGAGCAGCTTTGTAATGTTGTAGCGGGTCACGGTGAATCACAGTTTAAATCCTTAAATAATGCTGTGCAGAATAATCTGTAATGACACATCATATTTTAAAGGCTTCATATGCTTTGTATAACATCTTAATCTGTGATGGAGGTAGTTATTGGAGCTTCAAGGTACCTCTGAAATGGTAAGATAAAGTAGCATACAATTACAATATACCGTAAGTCAATTAAATAGCTTTGAGGGACTAATTGGGTGATGTTGACAGATATATTTGGATGTAACGAGCAATTGATCCAAAGAGATCACAAGAACATGTTTAGATTAAATATACAGCCTTTTAGCTTTAAAAAAATAAAAATAATAATAAGATCATGGTACATATTCAGAGCTGTGGCACTGAAGCCATGCACCTTAACCTTGCTGATCCATTAGAACACCATCATAGAAAATGTGTTTGTTCATCAAAGAAGTATCATTTAATGGGTGGCTATGCTAATTTTTAGTAATACTTGTGAAGCATATAGGTATTTCTCTAACCTGCTGACCCTCTGAATTCCAAGCAGTCCTCAAGACTGCTTGGAATTCAGAGGGAATTCCTGTCACATTTCTACTCTCTGTTGGCTCATTTTTCACTGCAATATAAAGTCCTGCATCTCTATGGAAGCAGCACAACAATGGTTAGAAGCTCAAAAATATCTTCTGTGCAGTATGACACAGTTTTAAAGCCATAAATCATTAAACACCCTTTCTAAAGTTGAATTACCTAAGTACGACGCTAACCCTAAAGGCTGATACTATATATAGAACCTTGTTTTGATTTCATCATGCACACAGCCGCCAGTCACAACATAAGTCATCCCAGGGCACTTTACATAGTGAGGTCAAGACTATTCAATATTATATTATTGAAATAAACCCAATAAATCCACCGATTCCCTTGGTGCAAGCATTTGGCGACAGTGGGAGGGAAAAAAACTCAATTTCAACAGGATGAAACCTCAGTTAGAACCAGGCTCTGGGAGGGCGGCCATCTGCCTTGACCATTTGTGGTGAGGTTAAAAGGGAGAGGGAAAAGAAAAAGCAGTGAGAAACAGACAAACAACACATGAAAGAACAATAAACACTGGGGAGGATGGTGGAGCCATAAGCTGCAGATCAGAAACATGCAGCTTTGGAGCCAGAGATACCTGCAGAGAGGACAAAACGCACACTACAGGAGAGATAAGATGCAAAGTTAGCGACATGCAACAGTGGTATATGAATGTATGGAGAGTGAAAGAGACGATAGTTGAGGACAGGTGCCCAGTCCATCATGGGAAGCCCTCCAACAGCCCTAAATATAAGCAGAGGACGTCCACCTACCAAGCCCAAACTGGAAGCTGGTTCCACAGGAGAGGAGCCTGATAGCTGAAGGCTCCTATTCAACTTTTGGAAACTCTAGATACCACAAAATAAGCCTGCAGTCTGAGAACAGTGTGTTCTCTTTGGATAATCGGGTACTAAAAGGACTTTAAGATAAGATGGAGCTTGGCCATTAAGGGCTTTGTATGCGAGGAGAAGGATTCTAAAATCTGGAGGGTGTCAAACATTGTCTGTCTCAGTCAGGGCCACACTGACTCATTGGTTAAAACATTAACATGAGGCTGTTTTTTCCAGGACTCCCCCACCAACAAGCTGCTGTATGCCAAGGAGATCCCAGAGTACAAGAAGAGAGTGCAGTGCTACTACCAGCAGATCCAGGAAATGGCCCCTCTGAGCGAGCAGGAGATGAATGCTCACCTGGCCGAGGAGTCACGAGTGAGTAAAGCATTCAGAAAGTCCCAGTGTGTTACTCATCTGTCTCCACAAAACCTGCAATCACATGCAGGTCATATTTTGGAATTTAATCTAATCTAACACTTTGATGCTCCTCCTGCAGAAATACAGAAATGAATTCAACACCAACCTGGCCTTGACTGAAATCTACAAATATGCCAAGAGATACAGAAACCAGGTAAGACATTTGTTTTTTTGCATTGCTGCTCTGTTTTTGTGATTTCAGATTAAGATTAGATATGTTTGAACGCTAGAACTGGCCCTTTTTTGGCAGCCACAACACCTCACTCAGGCCCACTCGCTGTATTAAGTTTCACAGATGGCTATCGGAGCGTGACATATCAGTGTGGAAGATCACAGCCACGTTGAGAGATGTAACAGACTGTAGACAGACTCGCAACCTGTCACTCAGTGTTCTGCTTAAATATCTGCCCTAAATAGCTGTTTTTCTTTTGTTAAATGTCACCAGAAGGTAAACAATCAGATGGGCACTATCTTCTGAGCAGCAGTTAGTATTCAGTGCGTCCAATCTCCTCTTTCCAGACAACAGATACCTTTCACTTTAGACAAACATCGTGCTGTTTACCCTCTCCTTATCCAGCACCCCTATCTGCTTAATGACGCCGTTAAGTTACTCCTTCATATCTCCTGTTTTGCTTTGAACTAGCCCTCTTCAGGCCCCTGCAGTCCTCCCCCATGTTTCCTCACTGCTGTGACTATTCTCCAGAGAGGCTTAGTCAGTGGTGACTGTGCCTTAATGGAGCACCCTCATGATAATACCGTTTAGCTGCTTTCTTCTGTCATGCTACTGTACTGACGTGGGCCAGGGGCTTAGACTCTGATTCACAGAGCTCTGTGAATGGCCCCTGATTGCCTATTCTCTCACCCCGGCTCAGTTCGCTCTGCCTCGTAGCACACTGTCGCTAAGAGCCCATAAATCCCACTGACACGGTGACAACTATTGGGCATGAAAAACAGAGCAGATGTGGGTTTTGTAAATATGTGAAGAGCAAACGCTTTTGTGGTGTGGAGGCATGCATGAAGGCATGAGAAGAGGCTGAAGCACTTCACTTGTTCCTCTCCTGCACTCCCCTTTTCTCTCGCTCAACTTTCTATGTCCAGGCAGGTGGCAGATTTCCTCCCCCCCCCCTTCTCTCTAGACAGATAGATGCATGAATGCTCGACAGCCACTGAAAGTCATCTTTGTTGTGTTTTTCTTCTCGGTCAGGTGGTGAATGCTCTGGAGTCGAACCCCACTGCACGTCGCACTCAGCTGCACCACAAGTTCGAGCAGGTCATTGCCCTTGTGGAGGACAATATCTATGAGTGCTGCAGTGAAGCCTGAACCTGCCAGTCCCGCTCACCGTCTCTTTCTCCTGCTGCCAGCTGCCTTTCTCCCACCTATATGGTTACTTGGGAATGTCGGTCACAAAGGAGCTATCCTTCATAAGTGTAATTATTATTCCCACGGACTGGAACAAAGGTGAAAAGTGGCAGAGCAAAGGACTTAAACCTGCCTCTCGAGTCTCATACATTTGCGACATGTCCCTCCTCTCAGCTGGGGATGAGCCAAGCATTTTTCCCAAATCTTTCCCCATGACACCGACACAATTCCAGTCTGGCTCAAGTATACTTTAGAGGGAATGTGTAGGAGCTCAGAGATGAGGCTTTACAGTTACTGGGACCTACAGTAAGCCCTGGTGGCAATCTTAACGCACTGAACCCTTTTCTTAAGGGAACGAGCCAATGATGCACTGTACTGTAATATAATGTCCATAGCAATATTTATAGATGTGTTATAATGCTTTCAAGTGGCCTGTTCACCAGGATTAGTATGATCGTCATAAACTCCTCCCATTTCCTAAAGCCTGCAATGTTCTCAGGTGTGATTGATGAAGATGGGCGACTGACTCCCATCGGTGCTTTGAACAATATGTCCCAATGTGCTTTGCAGGTTGATGACGGGTTCGGGAGGATGGGAGATAAGAATATAAAAGACTGAAATCCATGAAATCAAATGTAATGTGGTTCACTGGGAAGAGCTGCATCAGTATAAAAGTGTTGATCAGTGTGTTTGTAAATGAATGAGTATCATGTTGGATTCTGATCAATTTAAAAGAGGGAAATTTACATTTAATGAAAAAAAAAGTGAGCTCAATATAATCTGAGGAGAGACTGTAATTGTGATGCCAAATGACTTGTCAGAGTTTGTGAAATAAATTACAGTATTTAGGATTTTAATGTGTCTAATGATGGTATTTATTGTACTAAGTATCAATGTGCTTCATGTCTAAATGCATTACAGCGGAGTGAGGTTTAACGACATTTGAAAACCATTAAGATCTGGCTTTCCACCCAAAAAGCCCACAAACTAGCATCTGGAACTTCTCAGAGCGCCTTGTAAATGTTCTCATGAAAAAGCGAGTAAGGGAAAAGTCATGCCGACATTTAGCTTTGTTTTTATTGCAGGACACAAAACAACTTCCACAAATCCTAGCCTTTACACAGTGAACAAAATAACAATATCCCCATATCTTCTTTAGACACACACTGACATTCTGACACCCATTCAAATACATAAATATCCACCACTCACGCACACATCCAGTCTCTTTGCAAGAGGCTCCTTCTTCCTGCAGAGGCTCTTTTCAGGTCCATTTGTTTACACTCATGTCTCAGAAGACACCGAGAGGAAGCTAACATCTCAGCTTCGACACAACAACAACAAGAGGAGAGACAGAGAGACCAGAGGAGAGAATAATCCGATGCATTAAAAACTCATCTGATATCTAAGCAAATGAATTCACAAAAGTATGCATAAAATTGATTGTTTAAAGCGCATGTTTTTTGGAGACATATAGCTGCAACAATTACTTAAGAGTTGATGTGGATACAATTATATAATGAGGCTTGTTGAATTAGATTATGTGAGTTTTGGGTAGAGAGGAGCTTGGATGGTGTTCAGTTGGATCGTCACCAAGATGACACCCCCTTGATGCTGGGTTAAAATCTGTGAGACCAGCTGAACACACTCCATGATTAAATGGATTGAAAATATACATGCTGGCTCTTGAGTAAGTCGGTCCCACCGAAGGTGCAGAAGTGGCACTGCAGTGAAGACAAATGGAGAGGTAAGTCAAGAGGATTGGCCAATAGAACGTAGTGCTGCTTGGCGGTGGAGGGTCCCCAGGTGAGCAGGGACAGATGGGACGTGGAGGGGGAGTGAGGGGGGCACAGGTCAAGCG
>OMNN01030756.1:13487-54484 GCA_900302755.1 Chromis chromis
ATCCTCTTGACTTACCTCTCCATTTGTCTTCACTGCAGTGAAGACAAATGGAGAGGTAAGTCAAGAGGATTGGCCAATAGAACGTAGTGCTGCTTGGCGGTGGAGGGTCCCCAGGTGAGCAGGGACAGATGGGACGTGGAGGGGGAGTGAGGGGGCACAGGTCAAGCGGGGGCCACCTGGGTGGAGGAGACAGATGAAGTCTGGGTTTTGGAGACAGCGGCGGCGGCTTCGTCGTCTCCAAACGGGTTCTTTCCACAGCACACTGTGGTGATCATGCAGTTTCTGAACTGGAGGCCACAAAGAAGAAAAAGGTGAGAATCGCAGTTGTGATACCTTCTCTCACTGGTGGAAAAGCATTTAGATCACTGATTATTTTTTTTAAAAATCACAATAAAAACACGTAACACATTATTCAATTAATACAGATGCATAAATGGCATTTTACTGTCGTAGCTGGTCAAACTGGGGCTAGTTTTAACGCGTTTATATGCATTTGAGGTGAGGAAAAGGTGAGATACACAGTTATGATACCTTCTCTCAGTGGCAGTTTTTTTTTTAAACTCTTACAAGTAAAAGTCCTTCATTCAAAATCCTACTTAATTACAGAAGTATCAAACATATACATTCAGTAAAAGAATGTCCACACTGTTACTAATATGTGGTCACATATCACATTAATACAGATGCAACAATGCATAAATTGCATTTTGCTGTTGCAGCTGGTCAGACTGGGTCTAGTTTTAACAACTTTAAATGCTTTTTTTTTTTTTTTTTTACTGTAGTCTTGAAGTTTCAAACTTGGAGGTTGGACACTCTAAGCTTAATACAAGATAAATCTGAGGGGAGTGAGATGAATAATTTAGTATGACAAAAAGAAAACAGTTCACAACACAAAATTCATCTTTTGGACTTATCTCAGTTTTTGCACCCTTTTTACCTGTTTGTGCCCTCATTAATTATTTAAATTAAATCATCTGAGAAGTTCGAAAGGGAATCATTAATAATCCACAGACGGCTGAAATGTGACAAGAGGCCCCAGCACTGCTTTTTTAAAGAAGGGGTCACAACCCCTAAAGGGTGGAAACCACTAATCTAATCTTTAACTAGATAAATATGGCGAATTAAGCTTACAATATTCACCTCTATAATGTAGTGGATTAGAAGAAGTTAGATTATACAATTATCTTTACTGAAGCTCTCTCTTACACAAACAAAATCAGCAAACCAGGATATTTTCTCGACATACTTGTTTGTTTAGCAGAATGTAGATGACTGGGTTGTACAGAGCGGCACTCTTGGCAAAGAAGGCCGGAGCACTCATGAATACTGGCCCAAACTCTATTCCCTGATTGGCAAAGATGTACCACGCCACACTGGCATAGGGCACCCAGCACACCAGGAAGGAGATCACCATGACAATAACCATGCGTGTCACCTCTCTCTCGGCCCTCTGGGTGGTTTCAGACTCCTGCTGCTGGGCTGCAGCCTGACACAGACAGATTCAGGTTATTAGCTTAAAGGAAACACTGATCCACATGTACACAAACAGGTCTAGCCCATCACCTATACTGAAGAACACAGGATTAGACTGCCAAGGTGACAACAAAACAGCCAGTACTACAGTAATTTAGTCACATTTCATGCTGGTAAATGCATTTGTTTTAACTTTGTAATAATTTAAAATAAAACAGTGAAGCTACAGTTTTCTTCATTAATTCTACCTCTCCAGTTATGCAAATTGCTGCAGCTTTATCAGAGCAGTGATTTTTTTTTTTTGTCCACATGGGAGTCGCAGAATTTGTGAACACAGAATTGATGTTTTTGATGAACTTGCTATCATTCATTTTGAGTACGGCCGAGTTTCTGGTGAATCTCATTCATGTTATTTAAGCTCTGTTTTTGCTCTTCGCTCGCCCAGTGTGTGCCTCTATTGTATTAGTATCAGCGTACAGTTGGGGGCTTTTTCACTGAGACATTCTAGACTAGTTTATAGTTAGAACACTTTAAAATTTAATATTACAATAGTCTAATGCAAGTTACCTTGTTTCAAAGAAAAAAACAGAAAAAAAGACATATTTTAAGATGAAACTTGACCAAAAATGCTAATGTAGCCAAACATGCTAACAGAAAAAAGACCTGTGTTTCCATGATGGTAGCACATTGCTCATAATTGCTCACCTGAATGTACCCTCTGGGGATCAAAAAAGGATTATCTTATCTTATCTTATACATTTTTTTTTTTCTTATAATATTGTGGAGCGAGCAATGACAAAGGAAATTATGGATTTTCCTGATAATTAAAAAAACAAAATGCTGCAAATGTTAAATTATTTGACAACGCACAAGTTTTTTGCTGGAGCGAAGGCCGCTAAGCAGTTTAATGCGGCTGTTCATTCAGCCATTTTTGTCTTTTGTTTTTTTGTTATTTTTAACTCAAAGAATGTAACCGGACTTAACCGCAAAGTTGCTTAATGGCAAACTTTGTGCAAATTTTTTAGTCGTGTAATTAAAGCGTGACTGGCAATTAGAGCTAACACACAGCTAAGAACTGTGAAAGCAGCTTTGTTTGCAGAGATAACTGCTGCCTCTTTATGCAAATAAATTAGAGCCACGGATTGGGTGTAGGGTCTCCTACCACATTTGAGGGAAAAATTTGGCCATTTAGTTGCTAAATGCTCCTCTGACTACATATATCTGGTATTTGGTACCGACCCAACCCACTTTAAATTGTATGTGTAAACAGTTATTGATCATAACTGCTTTAATTAAGAATTTCAGCATTATTTTTAACTATTCATGATTGCTAATACATTATAAATATGGTTATAGTATTATTAATGAGGGCATCAGGATGACACAGTGAGCAGGCGGACTGCCCTTTAGCCAGAGGACCTGGGTATAAGCTGCCATGTTGGCAATGATCTGACCTCCTGAAGTGTCCTTGAGCCACTAAATCTCTCACATCTCCAGAGACACTGTGACGATCTACCCTCCTTGTGAAGGTAGTAATAAAAAAAAAAAGGATTTCTCTACAGGGATAAAGAATGTATCACGTCATTATTATTAATATTGCATTGGCAGTGGTGTTCCTACCGCTCGCACGGTGCAGAGCAGGCGACTGTAGCAGAAGAAAATGATGAAGAGGGGGATACAGAAATGGAGGACAAACATATAGATGACGAATGAGGTGTTGTTGATCTCAGGCTTAGGAGTGTAGTAGTCAATCCCACAGGAACACTGCATTCCCTCTGGGATGTACCTGCAGCCACACATGATAATAATCTAAGACTTTCCATCAACACCAGTACACGCAGTATTTGATACTATGTGTTTTTGACTACATGTGCTGCTAGTAAAAAAAAGAATCATTTCCTAGGTGTTTTTTTGTGTGCAAATGATCAGTAAAAGCCAAGAAAACACAGTCTGGACACTGAAAAGGACAGTACCTGGACCATCCTAAGAGAGGGGGAGCTGCACAGGTCAGGGCCATGACCCATGTTAGCGCCAGGCCAGTGATGGCATGTTTTTCACCAAAGCGGAAGTTGGTCATTGGTTTACACACCACAATGTAGCGCTCAATAGCCAAAACCACCAGAGACCAGAGAGCAATCTCTCCTGAGACATAAAACAAGGGAGGTGTAAATTCCAGTACAGCACATACACAGTATCTTTACTTGACATTAAACATTATATTAGATTTAAGTCTTCAGACAAGCCAACTTTCTAAAAAATGTCTTTTAAAACATCTTAAAGGGTGAAAATGACACACAAAAGACAATTTAATTAAAGTGCTATTTGTTTTGACAATACACAGACAGTCTCTTACCTCCTAAGGTGGCAAAGAATCCCTCAATATTGCAGCCGATGACACCTAAGCTGAAATATCCGTGCAGGGCTGTGTACAGAGTGACTGTGAAGCCCCCGACCACCATAAAGAGGTCGGCCACCGCCAGGTTGAGCAGGACGTAGTTCAGAGGGGTCCTAAGCTTTTTGTGCTGGACAGTGACATAGAGGGTGAGGAAGTTGATGGGAAAGGCAGTAATGATGAGGAAAAACATGTATGCAGCCAGAAGAGAGTACTTCCAGGGCTCAGCCAGGTAGTACTGAGGGAACTCAAATGGGCTGCGCACCACCCCAGTCTTGTTAGACATGGGGACATAAAAGTTGGGTCCTTCTGTGCCATTCATAGCTGCAGCTGCTGATGTCTTTTCTTCCTCTGAGACCTCGACAGTGGATAAAACAGTCTCTCCTCTTGCAGTAAAGTGCTAGGAGGGAGTCTTGTGGTGCAGCTAAAGTGGAAATGAGGGACAAAGGATGGACGGATCTGGTGTGAGTAAGATGTTCTCTGCAGCCCGCTGAGGAGGTGCAGCACCTTTTAACAGGCTGGTCGGATTAGGGGCGTTAAAGGAGCATAGTGTTAGCAGAGATGGAATTAAGGCACTCAAACTGAGAGTCCCTCTCATTTACATTCACACACAAACAGACACGCACACACACACATGCACATACACACACATGGCATTACAGGTGAAAACTCCAGAAATAGATATGTTAGGCATTTTCAAGGTGAGAGGTTACAACCATGGCTAACCAATCCCCATCATTACTGTCATATGCATCAGTGCTGCGTAGGAATGAGAGAAGAGGAGAGAGCAGCAGGGAAGGCAAAGAAACCAGTTTGTCTGTGATTTGAAGCGTTCAGAGTGGACAAACTACAAATGACAATTTCCTTGAGCAATCCAACTTATTTGCATCTGTAAAAGCCTAATCCCTAACCACTGCATAATGCAGAGCTCAACTCATAGGCTTGAGTGTAATCAGAATCAGTGGCACATACTGTTCACTGCATGCACTCTCCCTCCAGCTCTAGCTCCAATCTAAATAAGTATATTACTGAACTTGTCCTCATGACACTAAGAAATCAACAGTAAAAGAAAGTACCAAAATATTTTATTGAAAAGACTTGTAACAATATAAAAAATACATTCGTCTGACTTATCATGACATATCCTTTGTTGTTTTCAAACATCAAGTACAGCTGCAGTATATAAACCTGTGGAATGCACGTTGGCAGATTATCTGGTGTTTGAATAACAACATTAGCTACATAACAAACATGTTTTATCACATCAGAATAGTGTTCTTTAAATAAATTTGTATTTCTAATTTTTGTATTTCTATGTTGCCTTTAAAGTGATGATGTGATCACTGACGGCCCAAGGTAATCCTAATAATCCAGTTGGGTCGATTGGCTGATGGTGCACTTCTCTTACACTCTATAATGACCAACACACAAACACTACAGGTATTACCTCAGCCATTCATCCTGGGATAACCAAGAGCTGCTCTTGAGAAGGAGCTTGAGTAACAGATTCATGCTGTAATATACACACAGTATACTACACTGACCGCTATATTACAATACAAACATAAATACAGTTACACAATTCAAAAAAATCAACTGCAGAATAAAATTCCAGAGAACAAAAGATTAGTTTGTGGGTGCAAAAAGTGTAATGTATATATATATAGCTGGTTCAGTTTTAAGTAGATCAGTTTGGTTCAGTTTTAAGTAGATCAGTTTGGTTCGTCGATTGGTCTGCGACAGTAAGGACAGCAGTTGTGCTGAAGCACCAGGAGCTCGTAATCCTCACTGTGAAACATCTACGAGGAAATACAGAGATGGAAACATTAAAACATTTCAGAATAAAGAAACTTGAAAAGACGTGTAATTTACAGAGTACAAGCAAATGCCCAGGAAAAAAAGTAAGCAAATATTGCCTTAGTAAAGAGAAATGACCATATGGTTCACACCAGGTTATACAAGCTGTGCATCATAAATGCTGTACCTTGAAGCAGGTGGGGCACATGGTGATGCTCACATCAGGCAGCAGGGAGCGGAAGTATTCCCATTTGAGTGGCCTGGGCCAGCGTTTGATCAGGACGTCCCTCCTGCTCATGGAGCGCAGCACCGAACGATTCACCTTGACTGGGACAAAGTTCGAACCCCCCTGCTGTTTGGACACACAGACAAACACATCCACATTCTATTACAGACTCTGTCCTTTCACCCTCTCCAGCTGGTTTGCCCAGTTGGCAGAATATTAATCACCTCATCTATTTTGTCCTTTCTCTTCTTACCTCGAAGCTCATTTTGGCAGTAAATGGGTCTTCCTCTGCATCATCCAAACCATCATCCATCCTCAAAGCCTGGAGCTCTTAGTGTTGTTAATTGAGAACAAATAACTAAAGCAATGTACATATTTCACACATTTTAATATCATATTTTTTCCTTGTCACATACATTTACTGTGATGACATTTGCAAAACAGAAAAACCCTTTAAAAATGATCCCTGAGAGACTATTCTAAGAGGCAAAGTGTTCAAAATCAGTTGTGCCTGTCAGTCACATCGTGGCTCTGGAAGAACAGAGCAGACCTCGGTGCCCTTGAGTGTCTGCTGGCTAATGCAGGTTAATCCCTGCACTAGGGCTGTGGTTGTGGCTCTCGGAGGGTTAGTGTCATTAAGATGAGACAGGAGAGCCTCACTAACCCTATTAGCTCAAGAGCTAAGATGACTTAGGCCTGACAGCTTACCCACAAGCACAGAATCAAGGCCAACGCAGACTAAACAGCTTCTTAGAACTGTCACAAGGTGGAGGAGAGCCACGTGTTTCATTCTGAAGAGATATGCAGGGTGTAAGGGCAGGAATAGAGACTCTTGGGACAAGCAGACTAAGGATTTAGTAACTCATACAAATCATGTGAATGATCGGTTATTCTTTGTGTGTATGTGTTTGTGTGCAGTTACATACTGTAGATGATCAAAGGATACCACCATTGTCCATATCCTGCCACCGTGCATCGCTCTGATCCATGTGAGGAACTTCCAGGTCAATCAGAGACAGAGCCTCCTCATCATTGATGCCCTCCTCCAGGTAGAACTGCACCAGGGGCAGCACCTCTGTACACAGTGAGACACGCTACGTTAAAAAAAGACCAATTGAGTCCTGTCTGGCAGCTACTGCACACTGTGTTTGAGTGTCACTGACCGTATGATGAGGCTGAGTAAATGAAAGGCTGTCTGCAGTTGATGCACACACTCCCCTGGTTGTTCAGCAGGGGGTTGTTAGTGGAGCAGCGGTAACACATCATGCCCTCAATTAGGTCCTGCAGGAAACATATCAAGTTTTAATGTACTGAGGACACAGAACAGAAGAAACTGCTTTAATACAACAAGTTAAATGTGCATTCTAGCCTTGAACACACCTCACTGTCGTGGAAGGGTTTGGAGCGAATGATGAGGTTTCCCAGTTCTATGGACTCGTGGAAGCGTGAGGGAATGTGCAGCTCCTGGAGCTTCTCGTAGGAGTACCTGGCAAGCTTATACGCACCCAGTTTTCGACTCTGCTTGGCTAACGCATACAAAGTGTTACTAATAATTAGATTAAGGAAAATTAATGTTAGAGTAGGAGTCGGCTCTGGAATATTGATTTTTAGCTATCTTATTAAAAAATAATATGGGAGTGTGCATTCATAAATAAGTAAAGCATATTGCCTCATTTCTCTTAATGAGCAGAACGGCATTGCTAAGCCAACAACACTGGCTGAATGCCTTGAAAGTAATACCTTGGTTAGTTTGTTTGTGGGCTGATTTGAGGAAATTGTTGCTTATTTGTATTTATATAGAGACAGGTTGTTAGGAGAGCAGCTCTGAGAGTGCCAATCACAGGTCAATGAGTTGCAGCTGCAGCATCAGCTCTACACTGGCACTTCTCCATCACCTAAACTCAACACCGTTCCTCTCCTTTCCGCTCCACTCAGCTACTCTCCAGCTCCGCCCACACAACATGTTCTGTTCCACGGCTGGAACTCTTGATAAATGCACGTCCTCCTATTGTACGACTTGTTTAGTACAAATTTGTTTTGGTGACATTGTCTTTAACTGTTGAAATCAAATTAAATCTGTCTAAATCTAAGTTCAAAGTGTTTGGAACATTTCAATTTGGCCAAAGAGGATCCCAGCTGCTCAGCCTGATTTCCTCCTCAAAGGCTGGGCTTTCCTTCCTCATACCAGCCTCCACTGTGCGAGACAACATTGATTTGTCTGTGTGGTCGTGGGTGTGGAGACTGTGTGTATTTGTCCAAATTAAAACTTGTTGTTCAGTGTGTTTATGTATGCATGTGTACGCAGACAGTTCAGTAATCAAACCACTTGTTTAGATAACAGAGAATGTACTTCTTGCTGGCATCGTCTTCTCCTCTCTATCATCACCCCTCTTCTTTCCCTCAGCAGCAGCACAGTTTCCGCAGTGGCGCCAACTCTTCCATTTTCTTTTCCTATCTCTTTTCCATCACTCTTTCGTCACTGCCGTGAACAGTTTTGATTTCAGAGTGGTATGTTTTTCATTGAGAGTGTTCCAGAGAGGAAGAGCTTCATAATACTGAATTTAAAAAAACATTTCCTTGATATCTTAGGCTAAAACTTGTTAGGATACACTTTAGAAATGCCTGCTGGTATGTTCTTGGTGAGGTTGTTCAGGAGGAATCTGCAGATGTTGAAGAGAGTCTCTGGCATGTGGGAACTGAAGGGCTCATCCTGAAGATAGAAATAGTGAAGGGTGAAAGTTTCAGGCATGAAAAAA
This sequence comes from Chromis chromis, assembly GCA_900302755.1. Lineage (NCBI taxonomy): Eukaryota > Metazoa > Chordata > Actinopteri > Pomacentridae > Chromis > Chromis chromis. The sequence goes on from OMNN01030756.1 coordinate 22,132, forward strand.
CAATAGAAATCACTAATAACAAATAGAAACAGAAAAACGCTCCTCTTCTCTCACCCCCCTTCTTAATTATTTCACCTTTTACCCTGGTCTAAAAGTAGCCTAACCCTTTTTAGTGCCTCATCCCTCCTGCCCTGAAGGGGAAAGATACAATTTCTAAAGCAATCACTACGAGCACTTTATCCCTAAAAGTTGATAGTTCAAATCTATAGTGCCTGTCTGGGAGAGTTAAATTGAGATATAGAGGTTTCCTGCTCTGGTCTGGATCACAGTGATGCCTCTCTGTTGCAGGGGTGTGACCACAGCAGAGCAAAAAGCTGAAACAACAAACTCAGAACACTGACACAGGCCAGGTCACTCATATATGCTCATAAGCAGGAATTGCTTGTTTGTAAGTAGGTTAGGGCTGGGGGCTCGGAGAGGACCACTGATGAGGTTGTCATCTTGTTCTATCAAGCAGCTGGTTACCATGGTGACAGGGGTCAGGGAGGTTTCAGGAGTCTAATAATGGTGGCTCATCCAAGCTGATATTTCCCTTCATTGAATTGCAACCTGAACTTAATGGCCTCAATTTTTGTCTTTTGTTCACTTTACCTAACACCCTCTGTGCATATCTTAATTCTTCCTTTAATCCTAAGTTTTTCTTTTTTGGATTGACATAATCTTGCAGAGCCAGACCTCATTCTTGTTAAACTCACAGCAGTCTGGAAAAAATTGTGTACAAAAGCTCACTTGAAAGTGAGCAGAAACACAGTGGACTGTCAGTTAAGTAAGAGAAAACTATAGGAGGAACATTAGGATGTTTGTACCCATATAGAAATCTAAACAGTACTGTTTTACTGTTTCCAGAGCTAAGAAATTGATCTGACCGCCAATCTAATGGCCACCTCGTGATTTCAAAGTCTCCTCATAGTTTTATCTCCTCTGGTAATGCAAGTTTATGGCTGATGGGTATCATATTCTCACCGTGTAACGCTGAATGGAGCGGTAAACATGGTAGAGCTCAGCGAGATGCTGAAAACGCTCAAACTTCTTCAGCATTTCGTCCCTCTGTTCTTCACTTTCTGGTTCAGACAAACACAGACATACCAGAAAGATTAGAAGGAAACAAAAAATGCATCAAGCTTGACAGTAAAAAATAACTAAATTGTGGTTGCTTGCACTGAAGATAAACCTCACCTCTGGCGATGTCCAGACACTGCATAGACAGCATCCAGTAATAGTACCCTGCATCATTGAACCTGTTCTCCACCACTGCGTTGTGGGTCAGCTGCTCCAAGACTTTCACAGCTTCATTCTGACGCCCAGCCTTGTGAAATGCTAAAGAGTTGAAGAACAAGTGTGATTGATGGATTGCTAATATGTGCCCTTGAAAAACTGTCTAGTCTTGATGAAATTCTGGATCTACAGTGGCAATTCAAGGCATACTTGTTTATGCATTTCAGACTGGACACTTCGTCAGATTTTAACCATTTATTTTTTAAACTGTCCTTCCTGGTAATTATTTCTATTGGTCAACATTACAGAGAAGGACTTTTATTCCTGTGGTTTGTGTTTATGAAAATGTACTGTATGTAATATGTTGTGTCTGTAGTCACATACATGGCTAATCTGAAAAAAAAAAGCTTTCTCAACATACAGTATTTTATTGTATCTAAAAACACAAACAAAGATGTATATGTACAGGTGCAAGCTTAAGTAAATGCCAGGAGTAGTTCTTATCTCGTACAAATCAAAGATATTCTAATGCTATTCAAATTCTTTACATGTAACATCCAGAGTTATTTCCAAACAGGAAGGCTGTTCCTGAATATCAAACACCAAAGCTGTAATAAATATAACCGCTATTCTTTATGTTCATATCAGAGGGTAATTAGAGGCAGCATTAGGGAGTCGACCCCACCAGTGACCCTGCCCCGGCAACCACAGCGGAGGTCAAGACATATTAGTGGAAAACATTTATCAGTCTACCTAACGGGATACAAACCACATTCAGCTGCTGACGGTTGCTGCTAGTAATGGGAACACACCCCGTTCCCCTTACAGAAACACAAAACACAAGCTGACAAGGTTTTTCATTTTCTAGCCAAAGCTCCCATGCAAGCACATCCACCTAACATCGTGCTCTCATGAGATAAAGACAACAAAGACATCTTTAGAGACAATTGTAATCTCATCTCAGATGTATGTCAGCTAATAAAAGACAAATTAAAGAAATGGGAAATCTGGAAAATAGGAAAACAGCCAAACTGCCCTTAAGTGAGATCCACCAGAATCTCTTATAGGACCCCTGACAGTCCAGAACCCTATTTTGATAACAACTGAGCTCCAACTTAAGCCCCCAACAATAATGTAACAACCCTCTTCAGCTGAGTTCAGCTGTGCTAACTATTTCTAAATTTGTTATTGAGAAGTACCAGTGCAGTGGACAGGAGACACGGCAGAATCTGAGTCATAATATTCACTGAGTTATACAATACGGCATCACCGCCTGACTAAAATGCACGCAATCGGCAAAATGCATGGCCATAAGCAAACTCCAATACAATCAGGCCTGTTCAGTCATGTACTCCATGTCGAGACAGGCTGGAGGAAGATTATGTAGAAGAGGAAATATGCCTGCTGAGATCATAATTATAAATCTATGAGCTGATTATAACTATGGATGCAGTTGGTAATCATCATCAGAGCCGCTTGTAGTAGTGGTGATTAGAGGCATGCATGCATGTCATTCAGTTAACAGGCAGCCCAGCTATGTCCTGCCCTGCCTCAGCAAAGAGGATCATGTTTTACACTGAATGCAGAGAATCTTAAGGAAGTAGTGAAAAATATCTGTGTTCAGAGTTGGCTGGGTTTTATCACTTCCATATGTAAACGGTGGCTGCTGAAGTAGTACTTTAATGTTCACTAAAATAATCCTGGAAACATATTTTAAAAGAGAACGTTAATGTATACATTGGAGTATCCCATATAGGCTTAGTAAAGGTGATGTCGCAGCCTTGTTGGTGATGTAAACTCACCTTTTTGCGCCTCCTCGAAGCGGTCATTCTCAGCCAACCATTGGGCATAAGGCACAAAAACATCGTATTTGAACTGGGGGTGCTTCTCCACTAGTGAGAAGGCCTGAGAAATTGACAGGTGAGACGACAGAAGAGATGTAGTACAGTATATGTTACCCGCTGACTTTATGAATTCAGTCCAACAGATTGTAATATATAGAGAACAGTGCTGTACTGCCTTGGGTAATTATGGCTCATCTGCAGTCGATTAAATAGATACAAGCTACCACACATTTTTCAGAAAAAACACACATTTCACCTGAAGTCAAAATATTTTTATGACATTATTAATTAGTCGAGGACAAAGCAAAGTATGTGAGCTAAGTTGATTTCACACTCAATTAAAACTAAAACTGCAGCTCTTATGCAGTTTGAGCTGTTGTAGCGCCCTGTGGGCGCATATTTGCCTGTCATGGTGACTAATTAAGCTAAATGCCCTGTGGCAAATTCTGAGCCAAGAAACACACACCAGTCATACCATACAGTAACGGAGAGAAAGAAAAAGAGTGTGAGAGAGTCTGTGTGTGTCCCAGGCTTGTGAGCCCAAAGTCATTTAAAGAAATACTTTGTTTTAGAGAAGAGTGGGAGCAGTGAATAGCCTCCATATGGCTCAGGCTGTAACTCTGTATGTGCTGCAGTTTGGTCTGTTTTGGTGTCCACCTCCCCCAGAGAGGCACGTAAAGCCGAACAGTTCTCTCAACCTCTGCTTCCCTCCCCTGCTCTTTCTTCTTTCTCTCTGAGGATTAAATAAATATTCCACAAGACTTCCTCAGACACTACAGCAGAACCATGTGATCATGATTTGATGTTCTGTTTTTGGATCTACTGTTTCAGCATGCAAATCGCCAGTGTGCATCTGTGTAACGCCTTTAACTCGATTATAGACTGCAGATGGATTAAAGAAATGCAATATTTTCTTCTTGTCTGAGCAGCGTGATCCACCCTGATGGAGGAATGTGATTGGAAGCAGAACAGAGCTTTAAGCTGATACTCTTTCAGTGAAATAGAGTGTTTTGAGCTTCTCGCTCCCTAATCATCGTGTAGGCATGGATTCAGAGAAATCCAAAGCTGGATGATTAGTTTTGGAGTGTGTGTGGTTTTGCTTTGTCAGTGTATGAAGAAATTAGGCAGACATATTGTGTTCTTGTTTACATTCAGCTGTGGTTACTCTAACCGATACAGTATACTTTTTGGAGACACATGCAGAACTGAACAAGCATGGCAATGGCAAAGTTTATTTTATGACATGTGTTTTTGAGTGCTAGTTTCTACCTCAGATGGCCAGGTGCCAGAGTATATCAGTAATTCCTAAAAAACGGCCTCGTAGATCTGCTGTTTCAGGCCTGCTAGCTGTTCCAGAGTCAAGGTTAAGGTTAAAGGGTAATCAAGTGTGTGCTGTACTGACACTCAGCTCTGGAATAGTCATCCAGTTAGAATCTGATCTACTGACACTGGTTCTACTTTTAAATCCTGTCTTAAGACACACTTTTACAGACTTGCTTTCTAGTGTTATTTGTTTACATAATACAGCTCTGTTGTGCAACCCATTTATTTTTGTTCTATTATATTTGTTTCACTTGTTCTACCCATTACATGATGTATTTGTAAATTACTGATGTATGGTCTTTTAACAGTGTGCTTGTATTTCGCTGTTCTTGTGTTTTTGTTCAAAAATTTGTCATCGCACTTTGTGAAAGCACTTTATACTCTTGAAAAATGCTGCACGAATGAAATGATTATTTTTAAGCACAGTCCCATGTGTTTTATATTATATTAATGTGATGTCTCAGGACTCTCTATATACAGCATAAGGCATAATGAGCGGAGCAGGTGTGTGTAAGTGTGTCAGACCTCTTCCCAGTGTCGCGTTTCTACATGCAGGTGCACCAGAGCCTTCAAGTCACCCATCTTGGAATAAGTCTCTGAGGCATAGCCATGGTGCTTCAGCCTCTTGAAGTGGAGCGCACATTTTGCCAGCGGTTCGCGTTCAGCCTTGTCTAACTTACGGGCGATGTCAATCAGCCTGAGTGAGAGAAGAGAGGAATGAGCACACACAGAGAGGGCGAGGGAAGATAAACCCTCAAATCCACAGTATCAAACTATGCTCATGACCGCAGAAAGAATGTGAATCAGTCAGGGTCACAAGCTGAATCTGTTTCAGGTTAAAGAGCTCTGACTGTGTTTAACTGTAGTGTTAGTTGCACTGACCCATAGGTAGCACCACAGGAGGAAGGCAGTATGCGGACAGTGGGTCAGATGGAGTCAGCAGGGAGCTGACATGACCACCAGATATCAATTTACCCAGTTTTCAACATCACAGACACACACCTTGAATTCCTACTGCTCATGTATGAGTGAAACCTAATAGACAGGTGATTGCTCCTGGTTACTCTCTTAGCTGTCATTGTTTTTCTTCAGTATCTCAGATACTTCTAATGCTCTGTGTCTGAAACACATGATCTGGATATTTACTATTGCTGCCGTGTGCAACATAGACTGCAATTTAAACTTCAACACATCAAATTTGGACCAAAAATACAACCAGAATAAGTCATCAAGATGAGGATCTTAAAGGCTAATTCTGGTGCATTGTTGTATTTTGCTCCGTCATTCCAGTATTCACAGAGTATTTAGTCAGTGTCTGAAACCTTTTATCTGTTAAACCTAGAGAACCGAAGGACTGACACTTCCACCTCTGTCAGAAAAATTTATACATTTCAGTCTCAGAGTCTGGATTTAACTATTTTAACTTGATATTACTGACTTTTGCATCAGCAATGAATTAGAAGAACCAGAAGTTTAGATGACATTAAAAAATCATACACATCTCAAAAGGTGGCTTAGAGAAGGTTAAACAAGAGTAACAGTATATCTAAGGGTGAAAGACTGATTTGAAATGTTTAATACGGTGACTGACACCTACATGTCTGCCCAGCCGTGCTCGCCTATTATGTCTATAGCTTTTAGATGTTCTCCTGCTGACAGGTACATCTCCGCTGCTGCCCGCGGCTCCTTGCTGCTTTTAGCCCAGTCTGCCTGCTTGGTCATCAAAATCCGGGAGCTCTTAGGGTCTGTCGCCCCAACAAAGTCCTGAAAAAAGAAAATCCACGGTTACTAACTTATTTACATACTATTTAGTAACCGAGAAATCTCCATTAGGACCAATGACAAGAGACAAATGTAATGTAATGCAACATAAAACACAGTTAATGTCATAAGAAGAATCCTAATAATAATCTGAAGTGAACAAGGGAAGTCCAGTTCAGACAGACAGAGCCATGTGGGTCAAGTCTGAGACAGGAGGAAGAGAGTCACACAAACAGCAGGCAGCTAGAAGGCCTTTCCCTCCGGTGTCCGTCCTACCTAAAACAAACAGCCTGTGGGAGCAGATGGCCACACAGCCACATAAATATACAGCAGCCACATCAAACACACATACAATCTGATACACGCACATGCACAAATATACATGAACAAGTCATGGCTGTGTCATCTGCTCCAACAAAGTAAATGCTGATGATCAAAAGTGTTCCCCCACATATAAACATAATAAAGCATGAATTTGCCTCAGGTCCAACTGACCCAATCGTGAAAGTTTTCCTGTAAAAACAGACGTTTGCTGTATGTCTCTCCTTTTGTCCCCCATTTCCAACTCTAACTATGTGTGTAAGCTGCTCTTGTGATGTACAGCGATATGTGTGTAAAAGTACGCCATGTGTGTACTGATCATATGATATATGTGGAGATTCCAGTGATATATGAGGAGATGAAAGACAGACGGTAAAGGGGGGCTGTCTGAACACAGTGCAGGGCCCCAACTTGGCATAAGTGCACATGATGAAGAAAAACACATGTTCTATAGTCCTAAAACATGCAATACTTCACAGGTCTTTCTGTCTGTATTGATAAAAAGGTGTGTGTATGTGCGTGCCTGTGTTTTTGTCTATCAGTGGTTTAATCACCTTGGCATACTCAAACATGCGTAGGTCAGTGTACATGCTCAGGGCTCTGGATTCGTGGCCTGTTCGCTTGTAGAGTTTGGCTGCCTCATGGAATTTCCCCTGGTAGGCATAGACGTCTGCCAGGAACAGCTCATTGTCGTTCTCACCCCGCTTCTTCCTCTCCTGCAAATCAGTCAACACAAACACTGGCATGTGTGCAGATATAAACAATCACATACATGTACACACACAAAGTTGCACACACTAAAAATCTATCGGCGTGCTGGATGCAATGAACCTCACCGTTGAACCTTCACTAGATTCTTCTACCATCAGTCACAACAATATTAGAGAAAAAACTATTTTTATTGAATGCAATGAACATTTATTTCCATGTCCAAACTAATTTCATTCAAAAAAGTAGACTACTAAAAATGGACATTTCCAAGAGGAACACAGCGCTAACAGCCTGTCCTTTGCTCAGCATGCATACTGTGAAGGATTGTGCATGTGCTTAGCTGTGTGAAAATGTCTTCTTGCATGTGTGTGTGGACTGGACCCAGAGACGGTTAGTCAGGATACAGGCAACACCCTTGTTTTAAGATTTGAAATGTATCCTAGTGAAACCCTAGCAATTTAAAGTGTAATGAAAATAATAATTGCAATGGGCTTTTTGATTATGTCAGCGCATGCCCTGGCCAGAACACAAATCAGCAAAACAACAAAAAATGTGGCTTTAAACAATCCTCAAGTTTTTTTTCCTTGTTTTTCTGGTGAGTAGGTATTACCTCAATGCTATTGATGAGCTCCAGGTAGCGCAGGTCTCGGATTCTAATGAAGGCCTGAAAATGGAGGGGTAAGGGAATGATTTAGATGGTAGTTTTATGTGGTAATTTGCATTACCAGCTTCTTAAAAATCCTGCCTCTGAGATTCATTAGGAACATTGTTATATTGTTAACTTGGCTCCGTGTGTAATGTCTACAGATTGGTGGTGAGCGGTTTGTAGATTACATGAAGCCAAAGAGTAAGGCTAAGGTAAAACAAGGTCTTTGCTTTAGTATATTATTATGGTTTATTTTACTACAAGCAGTATTGTGGAGAATGACCACCCTGATCTTAATCAGAACAATTTGTGTGTGCCTGACTGGCCTTCTTGGCAGTGTCAAAGTCAAGTCCCTCCAGGGCTTCAGTGGCCAAATCCCTCCAGTCACTGTCTGTCACACCTAGACAGGCAATCTGGTAGGCCTCCTTAAACATCTTCCTCTCCAGGTACTGGTACATTGGTGCTGACTGGGTAGGGAGACAAAACAGCCAAAAAACAACAGACAAAATTATATCTTCACCAAATACTTGTCTCAAAAAAGCTGATTAAAAACTGAAATAAATGAATAAAACTAAAAAGCTGTACGTACATTTATGTCTTTGTGGTAAAAATGAATATGATATTTAAAACACATCACTAGCAATTATGTGCTATCATTTCTACATTATGTCGCCATTTCACATATTTGCAGGCCGTCCACATATTACCTACCTGAGGCACCTCCACCGCAGACATGGAATAGACATGGAGACAGAATATCTTAGAGCCATTGTAGCCCACCATAAAGCCTTGCATCTTTTGCTGGTGTACAGGAAAGTTGCTAGCCTTGATGTTAAGGTAGCCGTTCCCGGAGAAGCACAGCATGTCCTCACACTGGGTGTTCCAGGCCACGCTGTTAGCATTAGGCTCCTACAGGGAGAGCAAAAAAAGGTACAGGAATAATAAGGTCTAGAGGTGACTATGGAACACAGACTACCCAGGTGTACATAAGGAAATGTGTTCCTGTACCTAATGCAAATAATTAAACACGCATGCATGTTTCTATTTTGTTCCACTCCATTGCGTCTCTGAAACACATTTCAAAATCTGCCAAATTGGGTTCCTCTACCATACCCTCTCCACTGCCTCCTGACCTGAAAAAGAAGTTCTTTACTGTTGATGTCATAGACCAGGAGAGTGTTATGCTCATCCACCACAGCCAGTTTGTTGCGGGAGGCGCTCATGTCCAGGCATCGCACTGATGTTGACAACTTCAGCAGCGTAATGGGAAATGGGTTGTCAACAAATATCTTCAGGATCTACAGCACAAAAACAATGACCAGCAGAGCAAAATTAAAACAGAAAATCAGTGATAATACTATTTAAATTTAGGAATATATGCTGTGACTTGTACTCTCATCCTCTTATATGGAGGAAGCACTTTCTTTTATGTTCAAATTCCTGGACCACTGTCATGTAAGCGTGACTGCCATTTCTAAGGTAACTTAAACTGTGGGAATGCATTTTCTCGAAATACTCACAGCTCCATTCTTTAACCCTACAAGAAGGCCCTCTCTGCCTGGTGGACCACCAATCACTTTGATGTAGCGAATTAGAGATTCCATCACCCATTCTTTTTCCCTGACACTGGTGAAGGACAAGCACTGGAGCCTCTTCTCCTGCACAAGAGCACAGTGGGAAAGGTGATACCACAATTATATATAACAAATGAAACCGTGACTGGCTCAGTATGGCCAATTTATTCTCTTTCTGTAATTTCACAGTCTATTTATCTCATCCTTTACGTTATTCAAACACGCTCGTAAATGTCTAGCAGATCTTAGCACATTGTTCGTTTAAAGGCTGCAAAGTGTGGTTCAATGTCAGGAAGCGATGCCATAAAGATAAACAATGATTTGATTTGACAGAGACATACACAGACCATATGAACACAGCCCATTCATAAGGTCTATAAGTTGTCGCAGGCATGAAACATGATAGAGAGATCTGAAGTATCTCTGTCACACACAGACAGATTTAAAAGGAAATAACCTCTGTGTTATGGCTGCTCCTCCTCCCTACCAGCCTCTGTCAAACACACAGAGACAAGACGCAGAGAGGAACCCCAAGAGACACCCACTGGTTCAACAGACTATGGTCGTTCCCCTTATTCAACTGTCTTACTTTATCCAGTTTGAAGAGGGTTGAAAAGGAAGGAGGGAGAGAGCCAGCAGAGCACATGCACAGCTGGAGCCTTTTGCAAGCGAGGCAGAAACATCTGGAGAACCAGCAATTTCATTCCTGGGCTGTTTGGGCTGCTAGTAAATGGCTAAACATTGATTCACTGCTTTCATTATATTAATAGTGCTCAAATGTCTCTACAGCCTCTGGCACAATGAAGTGTGCTTTCGTTAAATCTACAAAGGACAACAGTGTCAGTGTAGGTCAGAAGAATTTAGTCTGGAAAGCATAACTGAAGGAAAAAGCGTTTCATGATTAAAAAAGCAAAACACAAACAGGCTCTAGTAGCAGCAAGTAAGCTCACAAGTTTAAATGTTTTGGTATATTTTGCTCTGTTTTTACAAGTACTATAATAACAATGACTATGTAATTCTATCCCTTCTGACCTGACACAGAATGATATGCTGGGAGCAGACCACCAGCAAGTTGCATTCAAATTTTCTGCAAATTTTCTCCTTGATGTGGTATTTCATGTCTGAGGAGTCGTCCGAGAAGAGCTCATAGATGAGGATCTTCTCTGGTAGCTGAATGGCAAGACGGTTTCTGTAGATGGCGATCTTCTTCACCAGCTCACGACACTTGATCCTCACTAGGAAAAATATGAGAACGAGCGAGTAGATATGCACAGTCAGGAGGGTGAGAAAGGTTCCATTATCTTAGTCAGTGCATCTTTTAAATAAGTCCTGTCCCATTTTTTTCTGCAAACTTTCCAGACTGTCCTTCCTGTTTATGTTATGGCATTAAATACTGTCACGTCTTGTTAATATAAAAAAAAATCTTATTATATGGAGACTTTCCCTCAAAAATTAGATATCCATCCTTTGAAAAACAACAGACTGCCCCTACAAAAGGTCAGCTGGATCACTTTTGATTGCTGACATGACTAATATGACAACAGGAAACTGACAATGAATCCTTATTTAAAATATTAACCATTTTCAAGATTTAGTTCACTAAATGCTTCCTGCCTCTATATCACTGATCATGTCAGTGTGTCGCTACAAGACATACAACCTATTATTCGGAGAGGCATCACAATAGGTCTTTCATCATGAACTCAATAGCCTGCTGTTCAAGCAAAAGCGCACCTTTTTGTTCAGTGATGAGGTGCTGGACGATAACATCGGTCATGCTGTCTCTGTAAGCATAGCGATCCTTGTAGAGGCCATGAACTGTACTGAAAATAAGTTGGTAGCAGGCGACGGTCCCATCCTGGCAGCCCAACACCTAGATAAGAGACAACAATGTAGCAGTACATCCTATTAACACCTCTAAGAAAAGACTGAGAGTGGGAAAGTGTTCCTGTTGTTAAAGCATCTTCACCGTAGAACTGCGAGAATCAGCCAGCAACTAATTCTCTCTTGCAAGCATCATCACTTTCAGTTAAATATAGTGTAAAGAAAAACTGCTAAAGTGTTGCTGTAAAATAAAATGACTTGTGTATCTGTGAAGAGGGAATGTGTTATCAGATCAAAAAAAATGTATCAAATGAGATTGGCACCATGAATGTCAGGTCTGAGCTTTGTGTGTTAGAGTACATTCTCATACATCTTCTCTCACTGTGACATGCACTGTTATTTAGGAGCAGGGCTAACTTGTCAAGGCATATGGCTTCACAAGCTGTGGACCCACCACAAAGTTGGAGTCAGGCTTAACACGGCATGTCCACACCCAGGCATTCTGCTCTCCAATGGTTCCTAACCGCACACCATCTCTAGTGTAGAGGGACGCCTGTTTATCAGAGCCGCCCATGACTATATATTCGCCCTTGGAGAAGTAGCTGACGCAACACGGGTCATAGGTGAGAGTCCTGTCTTTTCCAATCTGAGAGAAGACAAAGAGTGAAGAGGACGTCAAAATAAGAATAAAACAAGCATTTCTTCTATTTATTGCCCGGGGGCTTGGGCCAACACTTCCCCCATGTCTGGGCTGACACACTTCAAAGTCTTCAGTATATTCAACCATCCCTTTGAGTATTTGATAAAAAGCCAGACAAAAAAGTGTTTGTCTGCTTTAAATTGCCTCTATTGTATTAGTGTTCAAAGTCCATTTGCACAGCATCATATCAGGTCACCCGATTCTACACATCTGTTTCTCCTCACTCCAGGAAAAAAGCCTCCCTGACAATCCATGGTTATTTTCCTTCACTGTGAACAATTCCTGGTGTTGTAATCAAAACAGAATGTTCATTTAAATAGATAAATAGGCCGATGACAATATATGAGCCTAAGGCATAACGGCAGGGTAATGAACAGTGCATATTTGTCTATAATTACGATATTGCCCACAGGGAATTTAGGAGGAAGGAGGGATACTGAGGGGGCCATTAAAGCATAGCAGGATCACTTCCAATGTACTGTTATGGTTTCAATAGACCCTGACAGTCTGATTACCACAGGAAACACAGATCCTAAACTCAGTAAAGTGTTTCCACTACATATACATACAATACATATTTTGGACAAACAGACTCAAGTATTCGTGTTTCTTGCTGCTACAACAAATTATGGCACATACAGCGGGGCGGGAGTGTTTCAGAATGCTACAAGTCTTCTGGTATTTCACATGAAAGACAATAAAACTGCCTGCACTCATTCTACTAAAGGCTTGGTTGAACAGTTTGAAGTGACCAAAGAGAAACATTTGACAGAACATACTGCAATAACAAGACTCGGTATGTTTGTATATTGCCAAGTCATCATGTCGTCTGTACTTGGAACAAAGAATAGAATAATATCAGGTTCAGTGTTTTCAAGAATATTACACAGACTTTTTGATATGCACCTGCTTTCCACTGAGCTGATAGAAGGAGAGTTTCTGACCCCAGTCTGCCACAGCCAGAATGTCATTGTGCTCATCCCTGTGAAAATACAACAAAATGACTTTAGGCAAAGGTACTCACGACATCATTCTGCACTAATGGGGGCTTTGGTTGTTTAAGTAATGATGACAGAAAAGACAGAGAAGCTAACCTTCAGCTATAGGACACAGAGTCAAGCCCTTTCTGGCTTCTTGTGATGGAAAGCAAAGGAAAGCACTGCTATGTTTTTATCCAGAACAGCTTTAATTGCATGTCAGGAAGACAGAATATTGCGTTATTTGGGACCCTATGCACCTATACATCTAAGCTCTTGTGATGAGAGAAATTCACCCTGTCAAAACTGTCTTGCATTCCTTAATTCCCAAGACACTTAATCCCTAGCAACTCAATAGACACTGTTCCCTGGCTTACCTCATGCTTGGACCTCTGTGTGATGACCAATCATAATATAAGAAGCGACCCAGTAATGATAAACCTGTTGTGCCTTCCATCTTTACCAACATCCTGCATTTTTTTTTCCATCTTACTGTTGTCTTTTTTCCCCCTCAAATAACCTGTTCAGCGGATCTCCATAGTGGCTATAGGTGTACTCCTGGCTTTGGCTGTCAGGGGCATCACAATCCTCTCCCTCACACAGACATTTCTCCCACTCTCTGGCTGACCAGCACCACCTGCTGGCCTCACACAAATTATTCACCTAAACTGCAATAAACTCCAATTTGTACATCATTACTTAGAATTCTTGGCAACATTGATGGACAGTTCAAAAGTGTATGGGGCAGTATGAAGCAATAGATGTAATAAATTGGTTAAGATGAGACATCAGTCTATTTCTACAATATTATGTAGTGATAATTAAGAAGGACTAACTTGGAGGGATTCCAGGCTATAGACCAGATAGGAGAAGAGGAGCCTCCTGGACGTTCTATTTTGACTTTCTCCTCTCCGTTCTTGTTCCGTATGCTCACCACTCCGTTCATCATGCCGAGGGCAAGGTACTGCCCATCATTTGTCCACCTGCAATGGAATTACTCATTGCGACATCAGTGCATTACATGAAAATGTACTACTGCTGCAGAAAGTTACAGCTGTAAACTTCACTTACCCGCAGCATGTTATTTTGCTGCTCACTTTGTGTTTGTTCACAGATTTTTGCTCTGGAGACCAAAGACCTAAAAATGTAAAATTAAATCAAAATGTTCACTGCTCCACGTGGGCCTTTACTCTACGTAATATATTTAAAGGTTTATAGTATGCTATGTATGCAATTATAAAATCCAGTATTGACTTAAACTCATGGTGCACTCACCAAAGTCACCAGAGGAGCAGGAGGCAAGTTGGTGAGTGACAGGGTTGTAGGCAACACATTGGATAGAGTCATTGTGACTACAGATAAACACATGGATAAAAAAAGAGTGACTTAAGAGGACTGACTTAAAAAAGACAACTGTATATCATGCTGTAATAATTTTATGTAATACAACAGTGATGAGTAAAAGACACTTACGTATATTTTAAAATGCCCTCTAATTTAGAAGTCCAGATGATGATGCTTTTGTCTGCTGACCCAGAGGCAAATCTTTTGCCTGGAAAACAATGCATTTGTTAGTAGGTAAAAAATGATGGCCGACTGATACAAGAAAATGTAGCATACAAATGTAAAACTAGTTAAGTACCATCTTTGGCATAGGCCACACAGTACACTATGTCTTTGTGTCCTTTTAAAGGCTGGATAAGAGCTCCATCTGCTGCATCATAAACCTGCAACAAAAACACATCATCTGTAATATCAACGTGTATATTCTGTGGATCTTCCTGGCCAAAGAAAACAGGAAAGCCTTACCAGGACACGGAGTCCTGCAGCAATTATGAGTTGGCTTCCATCTGGCTTGAAGGCAAGGTCATAAACACTGCAATAAAGAATAAGAGATTTCAGTAAATTGATTTATCCATCAGCAACAATTTTAGGTATCCATGCATCACTGAAAACATATATTAAAGGTTCCCATCGGAGCTTTTGACCTCTAGTGGTGCTATGTAGTAGTTTGTTTTTTACAAGTCTCATTCTGTAATCTTGTGTGTTCGCACAGAAATGCATACACACATCCTCGTAGTTTCATCTGGACTTGTTTGAGTTAGCTCGAAGACGTTTCACCTCTCATCCAAGAGGCTTCATCAGTTCTAAACTGACTGGTTGAGAGTTCCAGATTTTATACTCTTCAGGATCCATTAACACTATTGAAACTCCAGTCTGCTGGGTGAATGTCCCTTATTATGTGAGTCGTTATGTCCTTCCCTCTCACAATGGGATTTGTTATGGTCCTTTGTGGCCAGGTGAGAAAGGTTTCTGTTCTTCCAAGGTAAAGAATGTAACACTGCATTGTACACAGGTGAGAGGTGATGTCTCAAGCCTCCCCCTCTGTTCAATGAAGGTTTTTCTAGTTTAACATAGATGGCTTCCTTCACTCCCCTCTCAAACCATCTGTCTTCTCTGGCGAAGACAGCTCCCATATTTTGATATTTTGGACGATTCCGCTTCCGCAAAGCATCGAAAGCTTAATTTGAGATCTGGCACACAGAGAGGTCTAGATTGTAGGACTAAGTTAAAACCATTGATAGATGGATTAAACGTGAAAATGAGCTTAAAAGTTCATTCTTGACCTTTGAAATGGCACTAAGACTAAAAAAAAATCTTTTACCAAGTTTTCCAGTAGCTCGCAGTCTTGAACCTGAGGGCAAAGGTCCGAGCTTCAGAAAACCCACACAAGTAAGGGGATGTAAATTCTGAATATAGCTTACTTTTAAAAAATGGCATGATTCGAACTTAAGTGGAAATGGGAAGCCGATTGAATGAAACTATAACGGACTCAGTTTGGCAAAAGGTCATACAGAACACCCGTTCTTCTTCCATCTCACTTAGACATGCTGTGGTTCAGCTTAAAGTGGTGCACAGTCTACACTGGTCCAAAGACAAGCTGTCTAAGATCAAGCTGGACCTGGATCCTTCATGTGACCGCTGCAAGCAAACTCCTGGTACGCTTCTACACACATTTTGGACCTGTCCAAAACTTTTTGGTTATTGGCAATCCATCTCTGAGGCTTTTTCCAGCATTTGTGGGAAAGTGGTACGCCCCTGTCCTTTGACTGCTTTATTCGGGGTGGTCTCTGTGGATGCTCCCTTAAGCAGGCATCAAATTAGCATGGTTGCTTTTTGCTCATTGTTAGCCTAATATTGTATAAATGGAGAGATCCACGTCCTCCAACATATGGTCATTGGGTGAAAGAGGTTATGGGCAGGGGTCCAGGAATCCTGGTCCTCGAAAGTAAAAATCCAGCATGTTTTAGATGTTTCCCTCTTCCAACACACCTGATTCAAATGATCAGCTCATCATCAAGCTCTGCAGAAGCCTGATAACGATCCTGATCATTTGAATCAGGTGTGTTGGAAGAGAGAAGCATCTAAAACATGCAGGACAGTGGCCCTCGAGGACCAGGATTCTCCACCCCTGGTTATGGGTCATATGCATTTGGAAAAAAAAATTGATATACACTGAAAGGATTGAAGGAATGAAGGCTTTTTGTTTTGTTTTGTTTGTGTTTAATGTTTAACAATGTTAAAAAATAAATAAAAAGACGTTGATCAAAAAATAAATAAATAGCATGATTCGTATGTGAGGTGCTGGTACTATGTTGATATTTTGTAACCAGATTATTTTGATAAAACAAAAGTCTGTTACCTTGGATAATGTTAGTTTCGTAGCTTCTTAAAAACAAATGTGTTACTTACAGAGAGTAAATGTGCAGGAGCAACATCCATGAGAGCTAGCTAGCTTAACATTAACTCCGACCCGAAATTATATCTCGTTGCAAAAGAACGCTGACACGCTAGAGTATTTATAGTACAAATATTCAGCATGATAACATACATTAAACACATCTAAACTGTCCTCAGTTTCGGCCTCATTTGTTGGCGACAATTGAATTGCTAGGGTGCTAATGCTAGTGAGCTAGCTAACAGTAGTTTACATAGCAACCACCGTTGCTAACCACCTAGCGTTACATCCCAGCATCAGTCTGAGGTCTACGTAATCATTTAAAGTCTTACCATTGTTCAAATGTTTCTTTCCATACGAGAACGGCCCTCATGTCCACTGTTTAATAACAATAAGGGCTGACAGATGTTTTATCAACAGGTTGCTCGCTCGCTCGCTGGGTTTTTCATACTAAGCTCCGTTGTCAGGATTCGTTCGCACTGCGCAGACTCGGATCTCCTCGCTACTTCCTGGTTGTGTGTTTGCCATGGCTGGACTTCCACTGCTGTGTTTACATCAGAAAGTAACGGGGGAGGACAGCGTGCATGCACCGAGCTATACGACTGAATGAATTCGAGGATGACCGGTATTCATGTATGTAACCGCAGATATTATTTAGCTGATTTTCTTCTGTGCTGTGTGGTGATACTTTCGACTTTATGCGATACGGTGAAATGGACAAATACCATCTAAATGTTGCTGTTGTTGTAAATTCCAGGCAAAGATAACACAGACCAGGAATGGCTGCTGATGTGGGAGTAAAAAGTATCCTACTGGACAATAAACCGAAGGCACTCAGCCTCATCTTTGACTCTACCACCACTGGATTAAAAAACAACACACATCTCAAAATGCATCCCACTAGGTATGATATGGAGCTGGAGACCAGGAGAGACATGAATAACCAAAGTCACAAGGACGAGCATGATTCGTGGCACACTTCCGCAATGCCCCCAGGCTGGATGAGAGAGGTGAGGCAGCGGAAAGATGGAAAGACAGCAGGCAAGCTGGATGTCTACATCACAAGGTGACTCAGTGTTTTTTTGTAATCCTGCCTCTAAGTTATCTTACCTCGGATTATGACTAAGTGTATCACAGATGCAGTTAAATCAGTGTGTGGTATTTCTGTTGTTTCAGTCCCCAGGGGCAGAGGTTCCGATCAAGAGCATCCCTGCACGCTTTCCTCCTTAAAAGTGGGAACGGAAACTTAGACATAAGCCTCTTTGATTTCACCACCTCCAAAGATGATGTCGCTACTACTTCACAGATACTCCCCTCCAGAGTAAAGCAGACGAGACGAAAGAAAAAACATGCAGATGTACAGCAGGAGAAACCAGAAGATGTAGGAGAAATTCAGGATCCACCCCCGAATAAGTCTAAAAAAGCCTCTCCCTCCCTCATAAGTGATCCTAAAGACAGAATTGTAGAGAATGCAGAAGAAACTGGCCAGGATGGGACTGACATTGCACTAGAGAAGATCAAACACGTATCGGAAGTTTGGGGAGACAAAACTGGTGAGACAGGCTGCTTACAAGCTGCACCTTCAGGAATAGTGGATGATGCAAAACTACAGAGGAGCCCTCAGAGAGTGGGGCTGCTGAGAGAGAAGCTACTCAGACTGGCTCCTTCCAGCAATCAACAAAACATCATCATTGTTCGCAAAGATGAACAGGCAGATTCGCAGCCTTCAGTCCCAACTGTAAAAGTTGATCCTGCCACTGAGAGCGAGAACGAAGGTGAGGATGAGCCAGACGCAGATGAAACACAGATTCACAGCAAAGGTGACAACAAGCCTAATTCTGAACTGAAGGCTGACGTTGACAGTCATCAGGATGTGGAAGAGGAGGTGTTACCTGACATCACAGATGGGAGCTGTACACCAGTCAGAGAGGCCCAGAATAGTAAGTATCATCTAGAGAGTGTGTGACAGCTTGTTAAAGTTTTTTAATTTTTTTGGTTTAACATTTATCTCTTAAATAATTAAAAAAAAATACAGTTTCACGTTTTATTCCATGCTAGTCTTTCATCATCCAGTTTTTACTCAAGAAGCCAAATACATTAAGTGATACAAAGAACCTTCAAAAAGAAAAAAAGAAATATAGGCGTCAATCTGAGAGGAGAAGAATAGTGCATCATTACATGACATGGAAGTGATTGAATAACAGTACTGCATTTAGTAGGCCATTATAGGACTCCACCACAAATTTGTGCTTATGGAGCCTTTGTGCATATGCAGTGTGCTCCATCACATCCTTTTTGATTCCATAATTTATATGGGATAGGATCAGGTTCCAACCACCTAGCTATAATACACCTACTAATATGATTTGTAACCAGCAGAGAACTTCTTTAGGGGCTCCAGAACATACTTAGCTCAGGGTGTGACCTAAAAATGTAAAGTGTGATTTATCAGTGGTGTCTCAAAGTATCCTGCTACTACTTTACATTTAAAATAATTTAATAATAATAAGCCAGAGACAGTGCTTTCCTCCACTGCTTTCAAATAGTTTATTTTATTATAGTCTTGTCCAAACTGCCTGTACTTTTATTAAACTTATATTAAAGTTTATTTATTTATTTTATAATTTATTGTATGCTTTATCTTTTACACATGTTTATTTTTCATATCTTTTGTCTTTTTTTGTTGTTTTAGTCAGTTTTAATTATTCTGTTTACATTTTTAAACTTTATTCAACTTGCATTTACTGTTTTTGATTTATCTAATTTAATTTTATTCTGCTGTGTTTTGTATTTCATCTTTTTACACTTTACACTACCTATGTATAACCTCTGTGTATGATAAGGGATCTACAAACACTAGCCATAAACATTTTATATAAATTGGAGGGTCTTTTCTTTCTTCATCATTGTTGTGGCTTTTAAAAAAATTTCCCATTTCCTTGTGTGACATAATAAATTGCTGATTTACTCTTTAAATATACATAAATGTTTCTTGTCTGCCTAGAGTCCAAGAGTGCGGAAGACAAACGGAAAACAAGCCCTTATTTCAGTGGGAAACCCCTCCAAGATGGTAATGTTTGAATTTGATACAATAAGTTTGTGTGTATTTACACATGGGACATAAATATCAACATTTATGAAATTAAATAATACATGGGGCTTATGAGAAATATACTCGGTCCACACTCAGGACTTGGAGCACCCAGGAGGAAAGTCTTCAAGAAGTGGACACCCCCCCGGTCTCCCTTCAACCTCGTGCAGGAAACCCTTTTCCATGACCCCTGGAAGCTCCTGGTGGCTACTGTTTTTCTGAACAAGACCAGTGGTAGGATCCAGCATAGACACTGTGCAGCATTCTGGATGTTTTATTAACCAGTTCTGAAACCTGAAAAGTCACTCATGTGTTCCATACAGGCAAGATGGCCATTCCAGTGTTGTGGCAGTTCTTTGAGCGATACCCATCTGCAGAGGTGACCCGGGAGGCCGACTGGAAGCCCATTGCTGAGCTAATAAAGCCGCTCGGCCTTTATGAGCTCAGAGCCAAAACACTCGTCCGCTTCTCAGGTGAATGTGCTTGTCTGTTAAT
Organism: Chromis chromis; assembly: GCA_900302755.1. NCBI lineage: Eukaryota > Metazoa > Chordata > Actinopteri > Pomacentridae > Chromis > Chromis chromis. Next base: position 42,353 of record OMNN01030756.1, read on the forward strand.
AAATTACAATCCACATCTGTGTGCATGCAGTCTGGTTTTGCTTTTGTATGGTTTTAGTCAGAATATATTAAGCAGTGTCGGTGGCCAGAGAAAACCTCACCATCCCTTTTCTCCTGCGTAGATGAATATCTGACTAAACAGTGGCGCTACCCTATCGAGCTGCATGGTATTGGGAAGTACGGCAACGACTCCTACAGGATCTTCTGCGTGGGAGAGTGGAGACAGGTGGGTGTGATCCCAGTTATTTTACAAGTGCAGGATCACATTAGCTTTGTAATCCTAACTGATGCTAAATCTGATATTTACTTGGTGTTTTTTATGTCAAAGGTGACACCAGAAGATCACATGTTAAACAAATACCACGCCTGGCTGTGGGAGAACCATGAAGCACTGGGAATCTGAGGCATCATCAAGTATGAGAAACAAGGACAATTCATCGTGGCACAAACAAGAAAATGATTTTGTTATATCACATAAACACTGCAGTTATCTAACTATATTAGCATTATGATGAACTTGCAATTTTAAAGCTGCATTGCTTCAAAATTATGCAGTAATATTCCAAAGATAAACTTTCTTTTAAAAAGTTTTACTCCATGTTGAATAAAATGTTTTAAGTGGTTTCAAAGTTTAAATGAAGTCTCAGTCTGTCTCCTGACTGGTTCCGTCGAGTCGCTCCTTTGTATGCAGATGTGATCCTGAGACATCCTCCGACTGTATCTGGTTAGTCCATCGTCACAGGCTAATAATCTTTCTTTATGAGTGCACTGATGCGTGGCCACTCCACGTAGCAGCTTTCTTTTGCTGGGGGGGGAGTAACCTGATCCCCAAGGCAACTGTTGCCATCGCAAAACACTCAGTGAACGCTGCGGCATGCCAAGGTTTAATCTCTAACTAGCAGCAGTACAGTAATTTGCTATATTTACATTTGGATTTGTGTTGCCGTTTAATGCTTTGATTTAACTGCAACTTTAAGAAGAAACTTTCCTTGCACATGACGATTGGACTTCTCTGGTGAATGGAAAACACAGCATGAACAAGATGAAACTACGTAAGAAAAGAGATTTATTTTTTCATTTGCAGTCTATTTTAAGTATGTGCTGTGATTCTATTTGTGTCTTAATTCCCACAGCATCCATCTCTGTAGCTTCTACACCAGTCTGTATTCCTCATGACACACCTCCTGTCCGGCAGAGTCGCTGCCTGGTGGTCACTCCCATGACATTTCCCATCATCTCTGACTCTGCCCGGATGTGGACAAGCAATCAGGTGAGCAGAGATTTACTGCCTCTGATGTGTCAGTGTCATTGGAAGGTGATGTTTGCTTTGTGGTCAAAAAAAAAAAATATATATACATATTTAGTGTCTTTTCCCCTAGAGTATTCCACGATTGAACCCCTTACATCCACCTTTGGTCCCTAAACGCACTGTCAGTCTGGAGACACCAGCTGTTCACAACCACAACCACCAGAGGACACTGATCATGCAGAGAAGAGAGCATTACAGGTAATAATCTTGCTCTAACTGATTGAATCACTCAAAGAGAATCACTTGTCTTTGCTTTGAAGAGCTAAGTTCCGACTCGATGTTGATGTTACAGGTATCATCAAGTGTGGAGGAAACCTTTTTATGGAACCAGCAGTGAGAGAGAAGAGTACAGGTAAATAAAAAAATAACACTTTATCGTCACCATCTGTACTGATGATTCTTTTTATACTTTCACAATATTGGCGAGAGCAAAAAGCTGCTGATTTCTTTCTGTAGGAAGGAGTTGCGAGAGCAGTTAAAGAGGCAAATAGAGGAGAAATGTGTGGCACTGAAGCTGCAGCTGGCCAGCAAAGCAAAGGAAGCCGAGTATCTGCAAGAAGTGGACCGCCTCGCCCTGTCCAGCGAAAGAGAGCAAAGGATTCAGCACAGCAAAGCGATGACAGCATACAGAGATGAGAACAAGAGGGTACAGTCCCACACATGCATTATGTATCCACTACTAATGCTTTGTGTTTATGAGCCCTCACGATAGTGTGCTGAAAATGCTTCAGCATGCTCTCAGGTTACAACAATGTAGGGAGTGTCTGAGGTTTTTCTTTTTCCACATCTGTGTGAGTGTGTGTTTTGTGTGTACAGCTAATGGAGCAGAGCTGGAGGGATAGAGCACTAACACGTTCCCAGGAGGTCCTGAAGGAGAGACAACTGCTGCGCCTCAACCCCATTAACTGGAGCGGAACACTGAAATAGGCTAAAGCTCTTCAAGAAGTCAAAATGTAAAACTCAGGCCTCACTGTAGCACTTATGCATGAAAAATGACATCTAAGATATACAGTACACGTAACTACTGAATGGTCAGACGAGCATTTCTACGGGGTGTTAAACTAGGAAGAAGCTCTTAGGTATTTTACTGAATCCTCAAATCTTCCTGTTATGCCTGTACAAAGGTTAGCGTCACAGTACACGGTTAACCCAGGACTTCTTTGACATCTCTGCATGTTCTTTAATTCATAATGCAACACAAAACTACATTCTTTTTTCCACAAGCCAGAATTTCTCCCCCAGTTGTGTCTATGAGGGGAAACCGCTTAACAAAATGAAATAAAAAATTCAAACAAAACACGAGGAGTGGCATTTTTTTTTATTCTAAAGCAAACATCTATAATGAATTAGGACTCTGTGGACAACATTCCACACAAGGAAAATCCAAGATAAATTAGATGGACGGATAAGAAAGTGATGCTCCAGTGGCTCTCCAACATGATGCTACTAGATCTGCTAGAATTACAATTGAACAGATTGAAATCGGCATGGATAATGCACGCAAAAATGAGGAAATGTCAAGAAAAAAATATGATAAACATCAACAAACAAATATTGCTTTCAAAACAAAGGCAACAGAAAATAGCTTGCATCGTCCAGACCGGAGCTGGCATTTACCTAAAGCACATTCCCTCACACACTCACTAAGCAGTAATGCTGGTGATCCAGCAGCTATTAAAAGTTAATCTTCCATGCCAAAATGAGACAATAAATAAATACATACGGTTCAGTACCTTTCATTTCAAATCCTATTATCATGCATTACTACTTAAAAGAATCATTCAAGGAGGAGGAGGTAAAAAGTCATTCTGTGAAGATAAATAACCAGTCGTTCCTAATGGAAATATCCCAGAGTGCTCTGGTGGAGGGTGATTTGGGAAATTCTTCAGCTTTCCCCCTCTAACCCCATGCCTTAGTGATAAGCTTAAGCGTTGCAGTAACCTGACACTGTTAAAACTTATGCACCATTCAAACTATGGGAAATAAGTGAAAAACATGGATGGACATGATAACAGGTTTTCATTGTGTGGAAGAAAACGACATCTTTTCTTGAGCGACATAGAGGCCAGATGAGACATCAAAATGCATAATAGATTTTCACAATCAGTAGTGGTCTTTATGTCACCCTTGTTCCCAACAAAGTTGAGGTAGGGGGATTAAGTTCAGTTCCTTTATATCAGTGCAGTGTTGCTTTGTTATTCCTCTTACAGACTCTGCTTCAAAGTCTTCAAGTTCTCGCTTTATCCTGTATTATCCTATTCATAAAGATAAATTAACAAACCCGAGCCCTTTAAAGTAACTCTTCGATCACAAGTAAATCCCTGAAAGGCTAGCTTTGTAAAGATAGTTTCCTGCCCCCAACTGAGTCTCATTCACCGTAATTGGCTGGTATTCCAAGTTCCTCCTTTCAATTCGTGGTCCCAGATGGTCTAGCGTCCCTTCAGAAATTCGTCCAGCATGTAGTCTCCCTTCTCTGTCAGCCAGTATCCAGCCATAGCAGCCACACCTCCAATGAAAATGGCTGTGAAGACCATGTCACCCTTAGCAGCAAGTGTAGCTAGTGCACAGATTACAACGCCGAAGAACATCTGCTGCAGCACGAGGACCTCATCATCTGGCATGTCATCAAACAGTCCCTTCTCTGGGTCAGCTGAGGAGGTAAAAAGAAAAGAAACTTAGAAATTGACAATTCTTAGAAGCTATATATGTGTTGGTATATTCATTACAACTCCTACTTACTAGGAGGCTTATTCTCAACACAAATGCTGTCTCTTCTAATAAATCCATCGGCACAGTCACAGTGGAAGGAGCCCTCCTCGTTGATACAGGCCTCATTGAGTCCTGGGCATGCTATTGCACGTTCACTACATTCATCTATATCTGTACGTGGAGGAAAAAATACAGTTTAAAGGACACCAGGATGCAAAGAGGTACGTAATGAAGTAAAACGGCATAAAAATCTAGATGCTAATCATATACTAACCAAGACACTTGGCTCCCTTCAATCTGTAGCCACGTGCACATTTCTTACAGCGGGCAGGACCACTACCCATGCAGCCCACACATGCCTGGTTGCAGCCTGGATACAACAGAAGGGCAGTGGTCAACATTATATCCTAAATTTTGCATTAAATGCTATATGGACAACTGCAAGAATGCAACGTAAAAATGTAGCTAATGAAGTTTAAAGTAACCACCTCACTACAAGCACAATAATTAATTTACAGAAAATTGATTATCATAATCATTTTAATAATTTTTTAGCAAAAATGCTAAACATTGACTGGTCTGGGACTAGATTTCTTTACGATACTCTCACCAATTTTGCAAATGTTATTAAAATCTTTCTCTTATCACACCAGCTACATAAAATCTACAAATCTTAAATCATTAGGTGCAGTACACTGAATACACCAACATAAAAATCTAATTCACAAGGGAGCATACCTCTGCATTCATACGATCCGTCTATGTTGTGACAGTAGGTGTTAGAAGGACAGCGAGCCAGCTCTGTACCGCACTCATCAATGTCTAAGAGACAGACAAGGGCAGTCTAACAACACATCCAGAAAACTGGCACAGAATCACTGAAATGTTATCAAATGACCTCTAACGTCACACTCACCCACACACTTGTTGTCATGAAGGATCCAGCCGGGTTTGCAGTCAAGGCATTTGTAGTCCTGCGGCCCTGAGCATTTCTTACATGAATGGTAGCATGCTACCGAGGATGAGAGACATGGATGTGGGGAGAAGGTCAATTTCAGGTGACTTGAAACAGAATTTAACAATGTAGAAACAGATGTCTGGACAGGTACCTGCACAGGCTCCTGCGCTTTCATTGGAGCTTTTCTCTCTGTAGTAACCATCAGCACAGCTCTGGCACAGATTGCCTGAGTATCCGGGATCACACACACACTCTCCATCGCCCAGGCGAGTACCCTCTCCCTCACAGCGGCCCAGTCCTCCACACACACCACCGGGCCCAGATGGACACTCTGTATTGAATAAAAATGCTATTAGTGGTTCTCTTTTGGATTACCATGATTCAAATTACCATCACTGGTATTTAGATATTTATGAAATCACTCTTAACCTGGAACAACTAGTATTTAACTACATTTGACATAGTAAGATTTTCTGTGCTGATATCAGGCAGCTTGTGTTTAAAGCTTTATGTTCTTCACACCTTTGCAGTCAGGTCCAAAACGTCCAGGTGGACAGCAGAGTCTCAGCTCCTCTATGCACAACCACTCAAACAGGTCCGGTGCTTCCTGCTGCCTGTAGGACATAAACATCATGTCAGTCATGGAGTTAAAACAGGGGCGTGACAACACATTATGGAACCAACAATGTCTTAAACAAAAAATAAATTGAATCAGGGATTAAAACGGATTAAATACAATTGATCCAAACTTAATTTAGACTACTTTAAATGAAAAAACAATAAGGACAATCTCACAACATAAATATGTAATAATATTCCTATTTTTTCCTGTTTAAAATTGCAGCTCATTTAGATTTAACAGACAAGTTTACCTGTGGAACCACCACGTCTCCACTTGGTCCTCTATCTGCTCCAGCAGCTGGTTACATTCAAAATCTGTTTTCTCACAAGCTGCTTCTACTATCTCCAGGAGCCGAGTTTCACTGAAACAAGAATCCAACAATTAGAGTAGGAAGACATTCGTCAAATAATGGAACACATGCTCCCCTACCCCATCAAAAGGGTGTAACCTTGCTCTTAGCCACCAAGTATCACATTTAAAATTAGCTGTGTTATGTAATCATTCACAGAATATATCATGCAAATGTGCAGACAAGACAAAGGACGTGAATCAGTTTCTTCAGAATAGCTTAAGTAGTACAAATTCAAGAAAGATAAAAGCTGAAGTTGGTCACAATAAGGGAGAACTTAGACAAGTTGAATCACTGAAAAGGTCTTTTGTAGGTGAGACTCTGAAGAAAACGTACCTGCGTGCATACTTGGCCAGCTTCTCCTCCTCCCAGGCAGTGTTACCTCCCCCAAAGTTCTTGTTGGCTGTTCTCTCCAAGCCCTAAAAAGTGAGAAATTTAACAGACTTGAAAATTAAGAAGCACAGCTAAAAGACGACAAGCGTGAATTGATGGTTCATTAAGTTAACTGCAGTACCGTAATGAAACTCTCAGTGAGTTTTCGGCAGGTCTGGCACGGTGCCGTCTGGACTCTCACCACAGAGAGCTCCGAGAGAAGCACCAGAGCAGGAAGGAAGGGCCAGGTCCACCACATGATCCTGTGATACATACACATAATTAACGTGAGGCCAAAAGACTGTGATGGTGATCAACATCAAACACATCTGCACTTTCAAAAAAAGTATTTCTTTTAACTGAATGCCACTTATGGAGGTGGACTAAAAACAAAAACATTTGCACAATTTAGTGTAATACAATCCAAAGCTGTGCAATATACACTGGCAAAACTTTTGAGATGCTTTAAATGGTCAGCTTTCAGTGTTGCATGTCTCTCACCCTGTATTTCCTGTCTGCCTCCTCACTATCAGAATAGAATAGAGTTTTATTGCCATTTGCACGGGTGCATTACATTACAGGTACATCGGAATTCTTTCTTGAGTCAGCTTTATATACGGGAAAAAATTAAATTAAATAATGAAATGGTTAAGGGCAAAAAAAATACAAATATACATTACAAAAATAAAATAAGCACACATTATTAAAAAAGCACTTTGTATAAAAAAGTGCTAGATAAACACCCTGACAAAGTAAACTGCACATATTTTGTGGTGTACAGATGTTATATTGTTGGTTTGTAAGGCAACATCAACTGTCCAATAAAGGCTAAAAAAAAACAACAACAAAATAATCTAAAAAGATAAGAGATCAGATTGACAGACTGTCAGAGTGGTGATGGTTTAACTCGATGCTATTATTTTGGTAGTTTTTTAGCCCTGCTGCAGCTACAATGCGGTCCAGATGTCCAGATGTTTTATCTACATACAGCAGGGGTGCCCAGTCCTGGTCCTCGAGGGCCACTATCCTGCATGTTTTAGATGTTTCCCTCTTCCAACACACCTGATTCAAATGATTAGCTCATCATCAAGCTCTGCAGAAGCCTGATAACGATCCTGATCATTTGAATCAGGTGTGTTGGAAGAGGGAAACATCTAAAACATGCAGGATAGGGGCCCTCGAGGACCAGGAGTGCCCACCCCTGCCTTATAATCTAGTATATAAGCTTGCAATGATGAACTTTGGTATATCTAAGGGTAGGACTACCACATTGCACCTCTTGGCCTTGAACTTGAACTTTGACCTTGAACTTACTGCCGTCTGTCTGTCTGTCTGTATGTGGGTGTGTGGGTGTGTATGTCTGCACCATAACTCGATAACGAAGACAGATAGAACAATCAAATTCAGCACAGATGTTGATCTTGACTTACCCTGGTCATCCATTAATTTGGGGGTCAAAAGGTCAGAGGTCAAGGTCACAGGGCTACCTGCCATGTTTAGGAAGGCATCTGGCGTGGGTCTGCATCTCGCTTGAGTGCATTCTAAGTACAATTGAAAATCTTTTGACTTTTAGGCATTGTGAAATCACTTTTCCTTTCTTACTTACATTTAACAGACAAACATGCATTAAATAATCGTCTGCAGCTCTACTGAACTGAACCTGCCAGCTGTCAGTGTGGGAGTGGAATTTAATTCTGCTTTTTAATGTCTCAAAGACGTTCATATGCATCTTTTCTCCAGCACTGATTTCTCCTGAGTGGCAAATGCTGAGAATTGATCTCTGAAGTGCTCCGAGTTGTGAAGTGGGGAACCACAACTTAGCTGTTCGTCTGTACGCCTGCCGAGATAATCTGTCCAAGCTAGATTGATTTTTGATTTGGCTGGAGCTTTCTGAAGAAGCAGCCTTGCCCGGCTCCTTTTGTTTTATTCATTAGTTCACTCAAGACTTTTCCACAGTAGCTGATGCTAATAGCGTCGGTCAGGCTTCTTATCTCCTGTTCCTCGGCTGATTCATAATGCCTTCGGGCGCAGGAGCTCAGCACGTTCATTTAGGATGGCAATTACGCGAGAGTGGCAGTGATCATTCTCGGTATCGCCGCTCGGCGAAAAGGAGATGGAAAATTGCGTTGAGTATCCAGTGTTATCAGTGATAATTCTGCATGTCTGACAGAGAAGATGGAGACTTCTACTGTGGCTTAATAGTAAGCATGAGACTTTAAAGTGCCAGCGAGAGAGGGGAGAGACAGGGCTGCTGGAAACCTCTTTTGAGTTGTGGAGATTTGTGTCTGCTTGTCTTCCCAGCAGGCAAAGTTTTCACACTGCTTCTGTAAATGGCTAACTGCTGAAGAGCAGAAGCAAGCTATTTGCCAAGTTGCAATATTCACTTCACCAGGGGAAATTAGGCCTTCGCACCCAGCCCGGGTCCCATAAGAAGAGGAAGGATATGGGGGGCAAATATATACACCAGAGCTGAATGGACAGGGCTTTTTATTTATTTATGAGAGGAAGACCGGGGAAGAACAACAATGCTGATCCCGACGAGGAAATACAGCTCCCTTGTGTTCGAAATGGGCTCGCTGTCAAAGCAAGCAGCTGCTGACATCATGTGAACAGACAGTGCCCAGACCACATTTGACTGGGGCTGAGAGGCAGCGAGCAGGAGGGCAAAGAGCTGAGGCGCACTACTGTTATGGTGCTCTTAATGTGCAACACTTAGTACTGGAGGCTGAATGGATTGGGATGAATTTGTCTGAAGCGGTTTGTGTCTGCTCGTAGGCACCACGAGAGAAGATGAGGCAACTCTGAATACTTTGGTAAGATAGTTTGTTGTTAACTTCTGCTTTATTTGTTATGCGTCGCTCGACCACGAGAGCCGTAATGGCTGTAAGAGTTGCTGTGTTTTGCACTAAAAACCTGATGACGCTTTCATTTAAAGGTGAGGAGCATGTATCTTATTAAAGCAAAAAAGTCCAAATAACTGATGGCAGAAAATGAACCAATGAGCCTAACAGTTCCCTCATGTAAAGGTTTACTTCTTTACACGAGGGATTATTCTTTACATCCCACAGTCTGGGGAAACTGTGGGGAAACTAATGATGTATTATCTGTTTGTCTGATGAGTGCTTCCCACATTAAGCCTGTTTTCTGTAAAGTTGAGGGTTTACTAAAAACAAAAATGCCTCGAGGTGATGTCTTCCCATGTCCGAACAACAGTCCAAAACCCTGTGAGATTCCTTTTACCGTCATGTGTGACAAATAACGGCGTCAAATCATTATCGTAGAAAAGCTGAACCCAGCAAATGCTATTGTTTTTTTTTCTGCTATTGTTGCTTTAAAAACAGCTACTAATGATTTTCCACTTAACTGAATTATCAAACAGCTCCATATTGTTAATAATTAGGTACATTTTACAGACCAAAGTGGAAAATTTGAGTTGCCACGAGAGGCAGATGACCCCTCAGTCACACGGAGAGTTCTGGCCTCGTCAATAAACGCTGCGAAATTAGTTGACAGACCTGAAACCGGTCGGGTAGACGGCACTAATGGACGTCAAACTCGGCGAAGAAGCCAGTCTTTGTGTGCTTTATTGCAGATAATGCGAGTTTATTACACACAAATCAGGCTTAAAAGGCTCCGGTGGGATCGTAGCGAGCCTGCCTCTCTAATGGGCCGGTGTAAGTAGCTATGCTGACTCATATTCCCTCAGTGATCTCCAAGCCTTTTGTTCCTAATATCTCCGTGCCAAAACCTCTCCTGTTACATGTCACCTCACCCAGTGTGGCCCGCCGTTCGCGTTCAAACCTGCCGTGAACCGACCAAAACCTCGCTTCCATTCACAATAGTGCTGCTCGTGTATTGAAAATAGGGGAATTACCAGAATTTGAAGAAGGATGTTTTCCTCAAATAACTCTTCCTCACGTTGGAACACATAAAGCGCAGAGCAGGAAGGGAAGGAGGCGAAGTGGAGTTCAGCTCATGAGCCGAGCGGCAGCGATTTCCCTTTTGAGGATTGAGTTGTTATTGTCTGGAGTGAAAATACACACCTGTGACATTTGTATGGTGGCAGTGTTTTCCAGCTGCAGCTGTGTCGAGTTTCCCTCCGCGTGCACGCTTCGGGCTCTTCACATAAAGGCGCCTTTTTGTTTAACTAGGACGTGCACTTTAAGAGCCGCTATAAGTCATAATTTCTGGAATGTGGTTCTGTTGACATTTCAGGGCGAAGAACTGTGTAATAGGTCAACTTATTAAACATACAGTGTGTCTTTAAAAGGACATGCATGTACTCTGTCTGCATGTAGGGCTGCTTAGACGACGGCTTGATCAGTGAAATAACAGGAAACTAAGGTGTCGGATGCCAAACAGTTGCTATTTGAAGCTTTAAATGTGCAGATTTGCTTCTATCTGCTGTTTTCTATCATTTTCAGGTGAGTCTGCTTTAGTAGGTTGGACAAAACAAGCAAATTAAAGCCACACATTTGGCTTTGGATAATTGTGACAGATGTTTTTTTTCACTATTTTCTCACAAACTAAACAACTAATCACAAAAATAATTGGAAGACTAATAGAAAATGACTCCAGCTGCTGGCTGCAAAGCTAGATGGGGAGCATGATTATCCACTTAGGCCACACAATCAACTAAGACATGCAGTTGTTTTTATTTTTAAAATAAGGTCACGGGTATCTTTATCAGATCGCCTCCGTCTTCAAGACTTTGCATATCAATTTGCATTACACAAATCACGGCAGGTGAACAACAACAACAGTAGCAGCAACGGCCTCCACTGCTTCAGTCAGTCGAGGCAGCGCCGCGAAAACAAGTTCATCATCCCGGTTAGCTTTGTGGATATCAAGAGATAAAGTGATTTTAGAATGCAACGCCATTAAACGGCTTGGAGCACAGCTGAGACCAGGCAGACAGGCAGGGAGGAGCTGAAGAGCCGAAGCAGAACATCATCATCATCATCCCTCCATGGAAACCTGTTAATGATCTCATGGTAGGATTTGATCCACATGTGCAGGCAAGCCGACTAATTAAACAAACAAATGGCAATTAGATGAGACTCCCATAAGTCGCATAACAACTGGGCCAATGGAGAAGGGAAAAGGCAAACAGAAGAAGGCACACGAACTCGGTGCTGTTTGTTTGTTTGATCTCGTAAAATCGACAGTATAATGAGGCTTCTTTTTAGGAGATATGTGCTTGTAGAGAATTAGGTGAGAACATTGATACCCTGTTTGGTTTTTCTGTAAAGATTAGAACCTGAGGAGAAACCGCTGGCTCTTCACAACAGATCCTCAAAAGCTCATTACTTGACACATTATACTTTCTGTTTAATCCCAACAGACTCCAAAAGTATCAAAATCAACAATTAGCAGTTTCATGGGGAGGCTGTGAGCCAAGCTACTTCTCGGCTTCTTCCTTTTAGACCAGGGGTGGGCACTCCTGGTCCTCGAGGGCCACTATTCTGCATGTTTTAGATGCTTCCCTCTTCCAACACACCTGATTCAAATGATCAGCTCATCACCAAGCTCTGCAGAAGCCTGATAATAATCCTGATAATTTGAATCAGGTGTGTTGGAAGAGGGAAGCATCTAAAACATGCAGGATGGTGGCCCTCGAGGACCAGGAGGGCCCACCCCTGTTTTAGACGGTGCCATGCAGGCTGCTTTCCCCTGGCTTTAAGCTAAACTCAACTAGCCAGCTTCTTTCCTGGCAAGAAAGCAAATAAGTATATGTACTTTAATTCACACAGTGAGCAGTGTCTTACACAGCAGTGAAGGTCTGATAGACCCGTTAATCTGTCGGCTGATTAA
>OMNN01030757.1:0-45311 GCA_900302755.1 Chromis chromis
CTAACTGTGACAAAACTTAAGGTTACTCACGTAACCCCGGTTCTTTGATAACAGAGTGAGGTGTTTCACTATGGGAATCGCCTCGGGCGTGACCATCCACGGAAGCTCCAATGACACCACGTCTGTCCGTGACAGACAGGATGACTGTACCTTTGGCTACGCCCCCTCGTCTAGGTACAGCCAGCCTCCTCCTTTTGTAAACATTCTAAAGCGATTTCTGACCGCTTTGCAAGGAGGGTATGAAGGTGAAACACCTCACTCTGTTATCAAAGAACCGGGGTTACGTGAGTAACCTTAAGTTCTTTTTCTAACTTCGTTCGGTGTTTCACTATGGGAGATATGGCCTACTCCCGGATTGCAAACAAGGCTCCCGAAGCAGCAGGTCACAGCAGTGCCAAACGGTGACCTCAAAGGGAACCAGCAATCCTCGGCTGCAGAACTGCCTGGGTCAAGGAAGGGCCCGAGACATCCAGCCTGTAGAACCGCACAAAAGTGTGGGGCGATGCCCAGCTTGCTGCGGCACATATATCTGGACAGAGACACCTCTGAACAAAGCCCATGAGGTAGCTACACCCCTGGTGGAGTGAGCCCTCAACCCCTGTGGGGGTTGCAAACCTCTGCAGGTATAAGCCAATGAAATGGCCTCGACAATCCAGTGAGAAAGTCTCTGACTGGACACAGGCTTCCCTTTATGGGGAGTGGCCCAAGACACGAACAGCTGGTCGGCTTTACGAAAGCCAGCTGTTCTACTCACATACACTTGTAATGCCCGAACCGGGCACAAGGAATTGAGTCGCCGTTCCTCCTCAGAGGAAAAAGGCGGGGGATGAAAGGCCTCAAGCTCAACCGTGAGGCAGCTAAAGGCCGAGTTCAATACCTTAGGTACGAAGGCTGGGTTAGGACGAAACTGGACTCTAGAAAGTCCAGGAGCAAACTGTAAACATGCAGGGCTAACAGATAAGGCCTGCAGTTCACTTACACGCTTTGCTGATGTCAAAGCAAGAAGCAACACCGTCTTCAAAGCAACATATTTCATGTTCACAGCCTCCAAGGGCTCGAAGGGGTGTTGGCAAAGTGCATCTAGCACAATTGACAAATCCCAAAGGGGTACCAGGGGCTTAACCACTGGAAGTTTGCGACGTGCTCCTTTCATGAAACGACATACCAGAGGGTGTTGACCGACTGATTTGTCTCCAATACCAACATGACAGGCCGAAATGGCAGCCAAGTAGACCTTGATAGTCGAAAAAGCCTTATGCTTATCGACTAACTCTTGCAGAAAACACAAGATGTCAGGCACAGAGCATTGAAAAGGAATGATCTGCTGAGCCGCACACCACTCCTCAAATATGCGCCACTTGCAGTCATACAAAGACCGAGTGGAAGTGGCTCTAGCACATTGAATAGTATCAATCACATGTGCAGGGAGACCGGCAGCATTCAAATTCCACCTTTCACGGGCCAAGCCCAGAGCGCTACTCGGTCTGGATGAGGATGGTAAACCTCTCCGCCTGCTTGAGACAGGAGGTCCCTCCTCACGGGGAGGGGCCACGGTTGGCCCTGCAAAAGCTGCATTATTTCCGCCATCCAGGGTTTGGATGGCCACCGCGGGGCAATCAGGATGAGTGAAAGCCCCCGCTCTCTCACCCGGGCCAGGGTGGGTGAGATCAAACTGATCGGTGGAAAGGCATAGAGCAGAGCATCCGGCCATGGATGAGCGAGAGCATCCACCCCGAGTGGTGCGTCCCTGTCCGCCAGGGAGAAGTATAGCGGGCACTTTGCGTTTTCCTGCGAGGCGAAGAGATCTACGGCGGCCTGGCCGTACCTCTGCCAGAGCTGCTTCACCACTTGAGGGTGGAGAACCCATTCCCCGTACAGGGGGTTGCCCCGAGACAGCAGATCTGCCCCTTTGTTCAGGACACCTGGCACGTGTGTTGCCCGGAGAGACAACAGCCTGGTGCTGCTCCACAGAATCAACTTCTGTGCCAATCTGTGTAGCCGCAGGGAGCGGGTGCCGCCCTGGCGGTTGATGTATGCGACAACTGTTGCATTGTCCGTCTTTACAAGGACATGGTGGCCCTGAATATACTGTAGGAAGTGTTTCAGAGCAAGGAAAACAGCCCAAAGCTCCAGCACATTGATGTGTATTAGAGCCATATGCGGGTCCCATGTCCCGTTCACCGCCCTGCCGGACAGGGTGGCCCCCCATCCCGACAAGGAAGCGTCCGTCGTCAGGGTAACTCTTGCCGAGACCGCGCCCAGCGGAACCCCCGCGGCGAGAGCGCGCTCGTCCTGCCATGGGCGCAGCGCTAGGACGCAGCGCTCGTTCACTTTCACTCTGCGGTGAAGGTGTCGGCGGGGACACAGGCGTAACGCTGTGATCCACCGCTGAAAGTCTCTCATCATTAACAGACCCAGATGAACGACAGATATTACTGACGCCATGAGACCAGCGAGGCGGAGGCACGTCCTGAACGTGACCTTCGCGCCCAGCCGAAACAGTGAGAGACACTGGGAGAGCGAGCACAGCCTCTGAACCGTAACAGTCACTCTGTAAGAGAGGGAGTTTATGCTCAAACCCAGATATTCTGTGTGCTGCTGGGGTTCTAACCGGCTCTTCGCCAGGTTTATCCTGAACCCCAGTGTAGTGAGATGAGAAATGACAGTGCTCGTGTCCGTGGCTGCGCGCTCCCGGGACGCGGAGCATATCAGATAATCGTCTATGTACGAGAATATTCTGATCCCGCTGCTCCGAAGAGGAGCCAGCGCGGACTCCACACATTTGCAAAACACCCTCGGAGCCAGTGACAGCCCGAAAGGAATGACCTGATATTCGTATGCTGTCCCTCCGTAAGCAAACCGGAGATATTTCCTGTGCGCAGGGTGTATAGGAATGTGGAAATACGCGTCCGAGAGATCGATTGTGGTGAACCAATCCTCTCTGCGTATCGAGCGGCAAAGCACTTTGTGAGTGAGCATCCTGAATGTAAATTTCCGTAAGTGTTTGTTTAACACACGGAGATCGAGAATGGGACGCAGAGCCGTGGACCCCTTCTTTGGGACAAGGAAATAGCGGGAGTAAAACCCCCGCTGACATACGCTGTTTGGAACAGCTCGTATCGCTTGTTTGCTCAATAGGGATGTGATCTCGTCCTGTAGGACTTGAGCTGCATCCCCTTTGGCCACTGAAGGCAGCACCCCGTTGAAAGTGGGTGGTTTCATAGCAAACTGAAGTCTGTACCCTTGAGAAATAGTGGACAGAATCCATGGATGAACTGCGCATGCGCGCCACTGCTCCAGCCGAACAGTGAGCGGTCCCATGAACATGCTCGGTGACGTCACTCCCCTGACAGGAGCTGGGACGTCTGCATAAGAAGGAGCGTGAGCTCCCTCTTGTGGCGTAAGCCGGACAGTATTCAAATTTAATTGAATTGTGTTTTTTTGAACAAAACTCGCCCTTAGCCCGTGGCCTGGGTGCGAGTGTGTGAACTTTATTTTGGCAAAGCATGCTTGGTGACTTTGACATTGCTCCTGACTCAACCCCTGCAACGCCTGAGGGGTGAGTGAACAGGAGAGGACGTCTGGCAAACTGACCAGAGCCTCTGAACTGGAGCTGGGGTCCAACACTCTCCTTCTCTTGTGTGGAGGGGGACAGAGAGAAGGACACAACTGTTAGGTTGTGCGCTTTTTCTTCCCCTCCCCGGGGTGAGAGGAGCGGTTTTTAGCCGCTGCTGCTGCGAAGGAGTGTTTGCCCCATGGTTTGGGATTTCCTGACCGCTGCTGTTCATTCTGCTGTCCAGCTGCCTTTTGCGGCCTGGGGCCTGCTCTGTAGCCCCTGGCACCGGCTCCTGCAGGAACGCTCGGTCTCTGAGTCTGTGCTGGACGAGAAGGCTGCTTTCGAGGCAGGCACAGGTTGAAGGCTTCGCCCTCCTCTTTACGAAGAGTGCTGGTCGCCTTCATTTTTTCCAGTGCTGGCCCAAACAGACCCTTGGTGGGGTCATAGGTCGCATCCATGACCTCTGCCTTCTGTGTGTCGGTCAGTCCTGAGTGGTTAAGCCATAGACCACGCTCACCTGCAACAGCAAGTCCCATCACACGGCCGCAGCCCTGGACTGCTCCCCGTGCTGAGCGCAGAATGAGGTCATTCACCACACAGATTTCATCCCAGAGGACCGGGTTGGGTGTCCCCGAGTCCAACTGCTGGCCCATGTCCTCAAGTATTTCCCCCTGGTAACCGGACAGTAAAGACACGGTGTTCAGCACACACGCAGTCTGAGCGGCGTATTTGTACATCCGCTGAAAGATGGAGGATGTGACTCTCTCCATCTTGTTGGGCAGGGAAACATTACTTGAGGCTGAGACGGTACGGCGGTTAGGATGCAGGTGATATGCCAATGAAGGCTCCACCGCTGGGGGTTCAGCTAATCCCAGCTCCTTCATCCCGTGTATTTCCAGCTTTGAGTAGCCCTGAACTGGGAGCTTACTCTTCAGTGGGCTGGACCAGAACCGGCTCATCTCCTTCATGCATGCGGGTACAGCAGGAAGGAGCTGCTTCGGAGGCGGTTGGGCCGGTGGGAGCCGCTTGCCGTCATAGAGGTCCCTCACCCCTCCTTCTGCGTCCACAGCCGCGGGCCAGGGTATGTTGAGCCTGGCGGCGGCCCGTTTGCATACCTCGTACAGGTTATTGTCCACAGGGGACGTTGTTTCTGACGCACTGGGGGGTCTGGACTGGGCCAGTGGAAATGTGGAGTCCTCCTCCACATCATCCATGTCCACAGCCTCGAGGAGGTCAGAGGTAGCATCGCCCTCTGCGTCCTCTTCGCCTGGGGCCATGTCGAGGAGGTCCCCGAACAATGGCGGCATCGTATCATCTGATACGGCATCCATCACGTCCGCCCAACTCATGCTAGGTCGTGACTGATGGGCATCGGCTGTGGTGGTAGGGGTGGCTTGTGTCAGGCATGGGTCCTGAGAGTTGGCCACCGCTACTCTGAGTCTCCTCTCCAGTATTTTCTCCGGCATTGATGCGCAATGCTGGCAGAAATCACGGTCCGCCAGCGCTGTCTGAGCGTGTTTAGGGCCCATACAAGCGATGCACATCGGGTGAGGGTCCCTCCCTGAAATGCTAGACCCGCACGACGCGGGGCAAGGGCGGGATGCAACCTCTTTGGACTTCGGGTCCGACCCTTTGGCGGGGGTAGGAGCCGAGGACATAGTGCCAATAACTGGGAAAAGAGACCAGAAAAGTTCAGTGCTAGTCGTGCCGCGAAGCAAACACGACCGGGGAGACCGACACACGGGGTTTATACCGTAGCCGGGTTCGGTAAGTCTGCCCGCCGCAACACGTTAGCAGAACTTTGCACTACAGAATCAGCCAACAACTTAATGCTAACCGATTCGAAGAGAGACGGTAACAACTTAATGTCACCGCTAAAGCTAGCCTTGACGGTAGCCTGATGAAAAGGCTAAGTCAGTCAACAAATTAATGCTAACTAACTCGGCCGATAAGCTAAACGGTTAGCGGTGCGTAAGTAAATTAATACAAGCAGCCTGGAAATGCAGCTCGCCACTACGCGGACGCTGCACTACCAGTAACCGTGCAATAGCTACTAATACAGTTCGTGAGAACTTACTCAGCGTGATCCGATCCAAAGCCGGCAACTGCGCTCGTCAACGATGTCCTTTACGGCTCGTCTGTGAACAGTTAAACAGAAGCTAGCTAGATGGCCAGAAAACTGCTGAGGGAGCTAGATGTGGCTTCCACGCGGGAAGAAAGCGAGAATGTTTACAAAAGGAGGAGGCTGGCTGTACCTAGACGAGGGGGCGTAGCCAAAGGTACAGTCATCCTGTCTGTCACGGACAGACGTGGTGTCATTGGAGCTTCCGTGGATGGTCACGCCCGAGGCGATTCCCATAGTGAAACACCGAACGAAGTTAGAAAAAGAACCGTTGTGCTGTAGAGGTCATTATTGGGGACTTAAAGATTAAAAGCCAGAAAAAAGGTAATGCCTCTGAAATATTTCACAAAATTTCAATCAAATATAAGAAATGTTTTGTTTAGGCACTATATAATATTAGGGCTGCATGATATTGGAAAAAATGGGCATTGCAATATTTAGTTTTTCTGCGATGTATATTGTGCTGTGAAAAAATACAGGAATTTTCGCCAGATGACTTGAATCACTCTATTTGTAGAGAAATGGTGGCTTTGTCGGGGAGTGTGTCTGAATAGAAAATTGAAATAATTTTTAAAAAGATGACAAAAAGCCATTTGGATCCTTTCTCATATGGTGTAACACAGGCAAAGGCCTCCAAAATAGTGTTTTTTGCTTTGGGTGGCCTTCAGATCTGGCTTTCCACTCATCACACTGTTTGATGGTGCTGATTTAAATGGTCGTGTTGCCTTGTGTATTGGCGATGATTGCAACACTCTGCTGACAAAATACCTGTTTTTGGCCAACATCACCCTTTTCTGTAGCTGAAAATATTTCCATATAACTAATGTTGCATTTCTTTTCGCAACCCCATCTTCCTTTTTAGTGTTTCCATCTTGTTCCTTGCTCATTTGATGTGCACATGTTGAGTCTGCATGTCAACAAACTGTGTTTTGAGAATAAATTTTCAAAAACACTTCCAAGAACCTCTTAAATTTGAGTAAATTATGGTCTGTGAGACAGACTTCTCTTGTAGTGTTTCAAGCAGCCAAAAAATTTGTAACATTGTGTTTTAATAGGTCTTTCTTCACATCGCACTTCCTGCAATATGACTATCACATTGTAGATTTTGAAACAATATATTGTGCAACCTTGTGTAACATATAAAACAATATAATGTTTTCTGTTTGGTCTTATAAAAATGGTTAAACTGCTAGTTTAATTATTAATTGCAATGAGCACCTGTATCTTAAACAGGGTAAATCCTGGTAGGGAAACAATACAGAGAACTCACAAGGGTGCATTACTAAAATAAGATGAAGTAAATAAAAATATCACAATAATTTGTGTAGCTGTTTGAAATATTTTTGCATTGCAGCAGAATATGTTAGAAGCCAGGGTGGTTATTTTGTGTTTTTCTTCACTCCCTAAAGATTTAATTCAGTAAGAGGGTTTTTTGTATGTACACATTAAAAGAAAGTGTTTTCACTTGGCAATACAAAGAATTCCCATTATCTTCTGTGCTGCTACAAAAAGACAATAATTGTCTCTGACACCTGTTAAATCCTGTGTTTAGAGTAAAAGAACAGTGTCTATCTTTCCTGCTTTCACTCCCTCCGATCAGAGCATCTGTTATTGGCCCCCAGTAAGAGCCTCATGGCTACCACCGTACACGGGAGTTCATGTTACAGCTCTCTTTGGTGCCCCATTTCTTAGGTGGCTTGCTTCCCATGAACACGCTCCCAGAGAAAGTGTGATGAGCTCTGTACAAAGCCCAGCTCTTGTTCCACAGCAGAGGCAGCAGAATGGTGCTGACCAGATCGCAGCTCTCACTGTGATGTATGTGTTGTGTCAGGGACTGCACTTTGTGGCAGGCTGCACAAAGCCTGCTCATTAGTATGCGACAGACACAGAGAAAAAGATGGGAGGCAGCGATGCCGAAAGGGAGGCCTGGAGGAAGAGGCAATGTAATATTAGACTAGAGGGAGAGAAAATTGATAAAATCAACTTGATCTATCCATTTTTCTTGCCACAGAAGTTAGCCTATTCATTTAGAGGTTGTCTATTTGTACCGCATTTTAGTTGGTTGTATTGCCTCGGGGCGGGACCGCTTTTGAAGTACTTGTTTTAAAGATGTTAACTTCAGGTTAATTAATTTCCACTAACTGACGCAGTTTTTCACATTATAATTGGAACAACGGGAGAGTCATTAGATGACACTTTACATTAACTGCTCTAAGAGATTGGATACAAATGTACACTGTGCTATTTTTACTGCTGGTATTTTCAGTACGTTTGAAAGGACCCCCCAGATCCTTTGTTGCCATCCTGTATGATATTAGTTTTTTCCTTCATCCTATTGAGAAAGTCTGTAAAGTAAATGACAACAGTGTTCAACTCAATACTAAGGCCAGGATGTAGAAATTCATTAGGACTCCTACAAACTACAAAATCATAGTAAGGTTTTATGTCTCTTGTCTTCATGAGTTGCTTACAGAATAGTGCTACTACTAGTTCAGTTTCATTTCAACATGCTTTATTGGCATTAACATCAGGTTAACAATTTGGTCGAAGCATCAAAAATGGTGTAATTCCAAAAAAAAAAAAAACACAAGGTGAGAAAGTTAACAAGAAAAAACTGTTTATTAAGTGGAATAAAGAAAGTAAGTAGAACCAGAGATTGCCAACACAGAAGACAAAACAGTAAATGTGTGTCTGTTTTTGTATGTGCCTATATGATAGGCTATGTCAACCTGGTTCTCATATTCAGTGATGTTAGTCACATATTGTGCTGCTAGGCCTGCTGCATGTCCCTCTCCGACCAGAATTTCATTGTCGTCTAGTTCTGTGAAGTTTGGGGTGAAACTTTTTAAAGTATTCATGTCTCATAAATTTGACTTGCATCTCTGAATCTACCTCAGCTGTCGTGGAAGCCCTTGTGTTGTCCTTTCTCTGGTGATACACTGTGGTCACCAAGTCTGTATTTGATCAGGATCTGCTTTGTATCTCCGACAGTAAAGAGATATTCTGCCATTTTTTTTCATAGTTTAAGGCCAGATAGCAGTAAAATTTGTGTTGGTTTGATTTGTCAAATATTCAAGATAATCATGTCTTGTTAATCTAATAATTTGGTTGACTCTGATTAGTGGTTGGGGAGCAGTACTGGTCTTAGGATGATCAGTGTTGGGTGTTATCTGATTAGTAAGTCTCGGGACCAGCTGACAAAAGGGACTTTGGTCTTTGTAGTGCCTGAAATCTCAGTGTGTCTTGGGGGCTCAATTTCAGATGTGACCAAAATGTAAGTGTTCATTTTTAAATTTTAATCATGAATGGGCTGCAGCCTAATACTGCCCTGCATGCAATGGTTGGTGTTTTTCTTTGGATGTTTTATATGGACCTGCAGAATTCTGCATGCAGGATCTCTATGGGATACTTGTCACATCTAGTGCAGTCCTGATGAATGAGCAGACCTAGAAACTCCACAATCATACAGGGCGATTGGTCGGATTACACTGCAAAATGTTTTAGTCTAAATTCTAATTGGTGTGTCTAATTTATCAAATTTTCTTTTAATTAAAGAAAATGCTCTCTGCATTGTTACCTGACGCACTGATTTATAGCCCTAGGTAATTATAATATAAGGTGCAGTGTAGATGTATGTTTCCTAATTTGAATTGATATTTGGTGTCCTGAGATCTGGGCTTCGTTAAGAGGATCGTGATTTTAGTTTTGTTAAGGTTGATTGCCGGGGCCGAGTTCTAACGCTACTGTTTCAGGAGGTCCAGGTGCTGCTGTGATCCTTGTTGTGTGGTGACACCAACACTAGGTCATCAGCGTAGAGCAGGGATTTAACTTCCTCAGTGTTAAGGGTTAAACCAGGGATTTCAGGTTGTTCTAACATCAGTCCCAGGCCGTTAATGAGATGTAGATGTTAAATAGAGTTGGCGATAACCTGTTGCCCTAGATGATGATTCTCCCTTGGGTGAAGAGGTCTTTGGTTTTCTTGCAGATTTGTATGCCACATTTCTTATTGACATACAATCAGCCTTTTTTTTAATCATCAATAAAACATGCAGGAAAGTATACCCTTGTTTTTTGGTGCATGGCATGATTAATTAGTGTGTAGAGTGTAAATGTGGTCAATACTACGGTGATTTGGTAAAAAGCCAATTAGCCCTTTACTCGGGGCCTTGTGTTCCATAAGGAAGGCCAGCATTTGGACATTGATAATTCTGCAAAATCCTTCCTGTGATTACTGCTCACATAAATGTATCTACAGTTGTTGGGGTCTAATTTATCTCCACTCTTATATAGTGGGGAATAAGCAGCCCACCTGAGGAGCAAGTTTTTTATCAACTAAAGCATTGTTTGTTTCAGGTTAGGGCTGATGTGTTTCACCGTCTCTGCCCTGATGCTGTCAGGTGCACATGCTTTGCCAGGATTTAGATTTTTTTTAATGCTGTTTTCTAATTCTCTCACTGTAATTAGGTAATCATGGGGGTTTTGACAAAATATTTCAACAATTTGCATACATAATTCCAGTCCTGAAAGGAGCAGAATATTGTCTAATACATTGTGTTATCTGATATAAATGGTTGAAAACAAGAGGTCTGGATATTTGTATTTACCCAGTGGCACTTGCTTTAGTCAGAAACTAAAGCAAGCAACTTTAAGTGACTATAGTAAGCATTTAAAGGGGGAAAAAAACAATATTGGCTCAGACATCTCTGTAGTGGTGTCATCCATGCAAATTGAGTAGTGATGGAGTACCTACAATAGTTCCTTATCACACTAGATGTTTTGACCTGGCATAGTAGTCACTAATAACATTAACAATGGCTCTGTTCTATTGAAGCTGTCAGCTATGACATTGTGACAACGACTCAGTATTAACAAAGAACACACAACGGAAGCAGCTGAATAAATTCACCCATTATAGATATTTTTTTTAGATTTACACCTATGCTTTTCCTACTATGACATGTCACAATGGCTTTGATTAAAAAGGGGTAATACATTACCTGAAACACTTGTTGAAACACTGAGTTGTCATTATGATTTATAGTTTAACTAAAGTCAGCTGATTTATCTATCTATAGCTATTTAAATCCCCCTGCTTCCTTTGATGTACAAAAAACATGATATGAAACATTTTCTTTTTCTTGCCAGATGGCTTAACTACAGTAGTTAAATATATTCTTGTAAATTTGGATGCAAAAAACTAAATCATTAGGATGTAAAGTTATATTTCTCTAATAGGCTCTTTTACTAGGTTTGACAGTGCAGCCATTAGAGTTTGCAGCAGGCTTTAGTGTTACAGTGACTTTGCAGCTTTAATTTATTCTATTGCCTTTTAGTTTAAAACCCCACTTGTGTGTAAATGACCTTTTTAAAATGCGACGTTGTCTTCTTTCTACAACATCAAACTTCTTAACTCGTGTGCACTTATAGCATTTTATAGTTCCTCACCTTCTATTGTTCTTACAGTGTGAAAAGGCCTGTTGTGCAGATTAAAACGGGAGAGTACTTTAATGGTATTACACATAAGAGGGATTGGAGCTACAGGCACATCAGTCACTATGGACTGAGCCTAAGAAGCCATGCCAAGTTTGCACACACATGCACACACATAAGTAATCCCTTTGATTGTGTCCTATTTCTCTGTCTCCATTGCCGCAGGTTTTTGTGAATGTGTCCTAGAGTGTGGGGGGATGTTACACTGTTGTAGCCCCATGAGCCATGATGTGCACTAGCAGAGATGTGGCTCAGCTCCTTTAATGCATCTTCTGTGCATGTGTTTAGTCCCTCCACTGTGATTTTGTGAATTCGGGGTCAGCTGTATTAGGATAGATCCAGGATTATCTAAAGTGTTGGTTGAAGTGTAGGAACACAGTTGGCGATTAGAAGAAACATGGATGTATTAGAGGAGGGTCATTTATGGGACAAGTTAAGAACAAGCTGCACTGCACATGTGATTGTGATGGGGTCTGAATGCTGTCTTTAGAAAAAGTCAGAAAGGGTTGTCATCTGTTACACAATTTTACTTTTGAAGCTTTAAAAATAAAGCAGTTTGTAGTTAGTCCTAGTATATAGAGTAAGGCTGTTTTGTAATCTACTCTACTTTGCCTTTACCAATTGAAAATTTAATATCATATTATCTTGAAGTCTTTATACCACTTTTTAGACCACATAGGACCCTTTTTATGTTCAAATTATTTCACACAATACATATTAAACACACTTTAGTGCCAGTGGAGTTCCACATTTTGTTTTTAATGGAATCTTAAATCAGGAAATGGCCTCTTGAATCCTTAGAAGCTCTACATAATTAATATTTGATTTATTGTGCTTAAAGAAGATTTTATGGGTTTTTAAATTGCCACTGCAGCTTGTCACATTAGCAAGTTCAAAGGTTTTATTGCAGCATTAATGCGTTATGATGGGTGCAGTCATGGTGATTGTGTTCTGCCACCGTCGGAGCACTCTGTGTGTATTTTACTGTTTGGTTTTTAGAGGCAGGGTCACTGTAATGGATTTTAACGACCGCACCAAATTACTGTACAATAAAAAAGGAGTTCACCGCGAAGATTGTGTAAAATGACCCCCATCAAAAAATATGTAGCAGCTTTTTGGTTTGAAACTGGATAGAAGATGATGCAAAGGCTTGCAGAAGTCTGACACATAAAAGTTTATTTATACAGTAGACTTGTGTCCTTGGCTTTGATGTTTTGCTTTTTGGGAGGTTATAGATTTTCCCAGATATTTACTCAAGAACTTGTGGAGTTTGAGTGAATTTAAACATCAGTGCAGTATGTCTTGGGTATATTTTATATATTTAAATATTAAGCAAAGTTTGTGTTTGTGGGACTGTGAATGCAGTCTGATAATACATCTAATGGTTGCTAATACCCTGGGTATTAGCGACCACAGTTGTACTGTAAATCAAAACAAGGCAGAGAAAATAAATCCAAATCTACATGTGGATAATTAAAATGCTTTTATATTCAGCTCTAAATATTATACATATTTTATACAAGCATATGGCTGCAAATTATGATTATTTTAACTATCAATTATGCTGCTTATCATTTTTAATATTATAAAATTGTCTTATGGCCCTTACATCCTAAAACCGAAGGTCATGTCTCAAACAACGTGTTCTAAATAATCAAAATAACTGTCTTCTAGGACAAAAGAGTCAAGCAACCTCTATACTTACTGTATGTATTTGCAGTATCAATACATTAGGGATTATACAGATTTTTTACTGAAGTAAAAAAAAAAAAGTCAGTAGAGAAGTTTAGATGCAAAAAGTCTCTTTGGTGGATCTGCTAACAATTGAGATGTTAAACATAATATTTCAACAAGAGTTGGAAGTGCAGTATATGTAGGTAGGAATGCTTTGAACATTGCACTGAATACTAGTGCTTTGTGTTGGAATTTCCTACACGAATTCCTTGATTTAAAACATGCTCTTCATATTCTATAAAAGCACTCTTCAGGACAAGGGGCAGAAAGCACTGAGAAAGATGGCCACATTACAGTATCCGTAATTCAGCTATCTCGAGTGTAGCGACACCTCTACAGCAGGTTCTCTCTAATTGCTCTATATTTCATTGAAGAAAACACCCTGTCAAAACTGACATGATGTATGACAATGTCTCTTTTCACCCCAACCTTGTCCCTCTTACACTCTCATCCTCACTAATGCCTTCTCTTCCTCTTTCACCCTCTACTCTCTCTCTCTCTCTCTCTCTCTCTCTCTCTCTGTAGTTTGACAAAGCATATGCCTACAGCATCCGCCACATGTTTGGCAAAGAAGGCAAGCGAACAGACTACACCCCCTACAGTTGCATGAAGGTGATTTTATCAAACCCGCCCAGCCAAGGCGACCATCATGGTGAGTTGATGACTGCTGGAAGAAGCTGTTACCCATTTGATAAGCCACTCAGCTGTCATTATCTGGCTTTTTAGTTAGACATCTTGGCATGGAAATAGTGAAGAAATTTTCTGTGGACATTGTCTTCCCTAAAATCTCTGCAGTTTTCACTTGCTGAATCTTTCAATTTCTTCTCATTTGTATGCTATACACTGTCTTAATTATTTATTTACACATCTAATTATTTTAAATAATTTTCATCTTATGTTGGTAGGATGCCCGTTCCGTCACAGTGATCCAGAGCTGCTGAAGCAGAAGCTTCAGTTCTACAAGGTGTCTCCTAGTGGAATCAGTCAGGTGGGTGCCATCCTGTGCACTGTCGGTCTGTCAGATGGTTGAAGAGCCCTCTGGCCACCATTATCCGCTTCTGACTGGGGACATTTTGTATGCTACCTTTCTTCCTCTGTGTCAGGAAACTTCATACATTTTTATTCTTTTTGCATTCTAGCCTTTATTCCAATAGTGCAGTGTAGAGAAGCAGGAAATGTGGAGAAAGAGAGAAGGAGATTGGCATGCAGGAAAGTCCCGGACGGCTGGGAATTGAACCAGTGACTCGCTGCCCACAGCATATGTGCCATTACCAAGGGGCTATCGAGTTATCCAGGAAACTTTATTTTGGTAGCGGCTTTATAAAATCTATGTCAATTTTATTTTTTTAAAGAATTCAGAAACTGGCAAACAATGGTGCTCACTGTGTTGTCACTGACTGAGAACAGCTTGCCTTCGACAAGGTCAAGCTGAGTCTGGATCTGTAGGAAATTTGAACTGGGAGATCTAAGCACAGGTGCCATGGAGGGAAGTATGGTATACCTTATATAGGTATACTTCTAATTTTATAATGATAGAAAGTGTTTGGAAAACCTGCAAGGTCACCATTTAAACAAAATACATATTTATACAGAGGGACATTGTGCTGACAATTGTTTTTGCCTAACAGAGTACAGCCTACAAGTTTAATAGCATGCTGCCGGGCTAGAGGCTGTTTGAGACCTTACTTGAGCCCAGTGATGCTTTGAGCTTGATGCCAACCACAGACTGTATATAGATGATGGGCATAGCCGCCATAGCCTCAAGTTTCCAATTTGGCTGGTCCCATTATAGTCTTTTGAAACCAGACGTAAGGACCAAGAGGTTGGTCTGATTGAGAACTTTACGCATGTCGCTATGGTAGCTACTTGTCAACCACAATTTAGATCGCCTATATTACTCTAAATGGAACCTCGATTTCCAAAATTATCATCAGGCTGTATTCAAAATTCTTGAAACTAGCAACAGAGACAATAAATTTTTTAGGAAAAGTATTTGCTGAGGTAACAGACCAAGCATGAAGACTTTACAATCAGACAACCAGTTGCCCCCTGCTGGTTTGCATTACTTCTGCACATGCTTTGCTTAGCAGAAATCAGTGCTGCCAGCTTGTGTGGTGATGTTATTTGTGACCAGAATCTCTGCAGTAGTGGTGGAAAAGTGGTATCAACATATTGTTCCATGAACTACTGCACAGATATTTTGGCTTTACTTTTGGGGATCTTTTATGATGTCCATGTTGATATTCAGTCAATGGCCAATCCTAATAGACTGACGTTTAGAAGATCTAATATTTACCATGCTCACCATCTCAGTTTGGAGTTTTAGCATGCTAATATTTGTTAATTAGCATTAAACACAAAGTGCTTTGGTCATAAAATATTGAACAAAGTAAAAAAAAAAAAAAGATGACTTGACAATAGCCCGAGCTAAAAGTCACTGGATCACTAAAGTTATTATTTTATGGCATGTAATAGTTTCAGATGTTTCTCCTAGAGCCGCAAATGTCAACATCAAAGTGATGCTAGATGAAATGATACTTAACTGTCAGGATCACCAAGCTGATAAGAATTTATCCAGGAATGTCTACATAATATTTCCACATAGACACTATTGTCAAAATCATATTGATTTGCTATACTGTTGTTTTCATGTGACGACATACAACACCTTTCTATAAAATACCTAAATTATAAAGATGGTTAAGGCTGTAACAAGACGATCAAATGCCTTGCAAATCTTCGACATCCTTCTCTAACCCCCTTGGAACCCTCAAGAATAAACCTCACAAACAAGAAATGAAATGCTAATATTACATTCATGTGATATTTGCCCTTTGGCATGAGAGAAAACTGAAATAATACTGACAGCACACCTACTGTTTTCCCTTTATTATCAGTCTTTTGTGTGCATTTTTGCAAATGCTCCCAATATTCCACTAAGCAAACAAAACCTGTAATAAAAACTGTAATATCTGGCTGAAACGGAGCATAGCTCATTACTGATCTAACAGCAGCCCCAGTGTTGAGCATGCTGCTGGCAGTATCACGCTGGAGGCAGCCTTCAGGAATATAGGGAATAATGAAGGAACCGAATGCAGACAGACTCCTCAGAAGAGTGTCTCTCTTACTGACTGCTGAAGACCTTGGATGTATTTTTCAGCAGGTCACCCACCTTGAGTATGCAGTCACACCACTACAGTGTTTTGTTTTTGTTTTTTTAAGAATGTGAGAGCCCTTACGTGACCCAGCAAAAAACTTGGGCTCCCGACTGCCTCATCACACACTCCTTTTTCAACTTTACAGAGCTTCAACAAGTAAAAAAGGAAATTCAAAAATTTAGATATACCAGAAGACCTGAATGTGTAATTGTTGCCAGTGGCTATTCTACAAACTGTTGACTCAGGGCATGAATATTTAAATTAGCCTGAATAAGTGATCTGTTTTTATTACATTTGCAAAGATTTCCTGAAGGATGGATTCTCTGCTGTCATTATGATTTATGAGGTATGTTTGTTATGAAGTAATTGACCAAAAGCCAATAAAAACAACATTTCAATACAGGCCTGCAACAACACAAATTGTTGACAGCACCTTCTGTAAATACACTGCGTCAGTATCTAACTTATAAGAGTTTAACTTTCTTTTTGTATACTCTGCCTTTTTTGTTGCAGATCCTGGAGCTCGTGAAAGGAATGCACTACCAGCTGGCATGCCAGAAATACTTTGAGCTGACACACAATGTAAGTGCAGATTTTATTTGATGTGGGGAGTAACTGTGTCTACCTGTATCAGAGGCAGGGGTTTGGTCCTTACATCTCACGCATGAAGGCTCAGGCGA
Source organism: Chromis chromis (assembly GCA_900302755.1). Classification (NCBI taxonomy): domain Eukaryota; kingdom Metazoa; phylum Chordata; class Actinopteri; family Pomacentridae; genus Chromis; species Chromis chromis. Next base: position 16,741 of record OMNN01030757.1, read on the forward strand.
GACCCAGAACTGTCATCACATCCATCATTAGTTGGCTGTCATAGCCACTTAATTGTTATAGGTTTATTATGGCATTGTGATCTGTTTAGGCCCCTGTGGATACTTATTTAATTTAATCTGTTTTACTTAAGATGCCTGAATCATCATCCCTTTCAGTCAAAAAAAAAAAAGCAAGGCCTGAAACTAACAACACATCTTTGTGTGGCTGCATATGCAGGTCATTCAGCTGTGTTTGGCACACACACGTGCACACAAACGTTTGCCAGAGATAATCATTAGTTGAACACATGCTGGTCTGTGAGTGGTTTCTTTCACTCTCCTTGAACGCATTTACACAGCTTGATACACTGTGTCCTTGGTGGACTGATTGTTTTGAATAGTTAAAAATAAAGAATCAGTTGAATTAATTTCTGGAGAGGGAAATCATTTTGCACATTTTACTTTTAGTACTGTAGATTTATTGCAAGAAATTGAGATAATATCCTTTATTCATTTTTAACCCTCTGAGCCCCAAGCGGTTTTTGTCACATTTTTACTCAGTGTGGACTCATTCTTTCTTGCGATATAAATTCCTGCACCTCTATGGAAAGGGCACAGCCATGACTAGAAGTAGAGAGAGCTCGACAATGTTGTATGTACAGTATGACAGTCAAAATGCCATAAATCATGCAAAAAGAAGATTGACTTTCTTTCATTATTCATGTCACAAAAATGTTAAAAATCTGTAATCAACGTGTACATTTTACCTAGTACCCACAAATGGTGGCTCTCCATACTGTATATATTTTATTCCTTACACTTTTAATCTGTTTCCATACTTATCTCCTATCTGTTCTGTGTAACACCGCCTGTTGTCCCTGAATTTTTTGATGCATGACTGTTGGTTGACGCTGAGCTCATCACGGCCGCTTGGTTGCACCAAGGAGCAAAGAATTTTTTGTGTTTTGTACTCTGGTTACTGCAACCAGTTTGACATTTTTAAATGAGACATGCAGAGTTAATTGATTTTTAGCTTAGATTTGGTTATTTTTCCCTAAAGAAAACAAAAGATTGGTTCAAGGACCATTGGAAAGTTTAAGATCTGACAATTCTTTGTGTTTTTAAAACGGCATGCTTTTCAAACCTGCCAGCAGGTTTTGTTTTCAGAGGGTTACTAAAATTTACAGTGCCCCAAAAAAATCATACAACATGATATAGACATATAGACATTACTTTTTTATATAATGGGTTTACAAAACTCCCAAGTTTGGCCACAGTTGGTTACATTGTTCTACATTATTAAAGCAGTATAACAAAGCAGTCTTTTGTGGTCTAGTATCCTGCAGCAGCAAGACCTCTGAGTGTATTGAATTGAGCAAGGGTGTGTTTTATTTGTAATATGCTCTTTCGTCTGTCAAAAATGATATAGTCTTACTTAAAATCATCTAGTATGCAATTATAGAGCACGTCCAGATCCAGTCTGTTTCATGTATAATTTAGTCTATTATGACAGGAATATGATTTTAGTTGGTAGTCACACATCTGCTCTAAATTTTCTCTGCGGAGAATATACAGTTCTAACCCAGGGCTACTTGGGTTGCTGTTTGTTGTGTTTAATTAACAATATGCGGGTCATTTGTTTGCTCCCAGTCATTCCGTGTACATTCATCTATTCCGTGCAAGCAATTGATTAAAAACAAAGATGCTATGTTCCGCAGTCATGTGTAAAATGAATTAATTTGCCTCACAGGACAATATATACACATTGAATTCACATTTTTATGATGCTAGCAGCTGCTGAAAGCAATGATTTTACACAGTATGCTGAGTGCAAGAGTGCAGACTCACTTTGGGAAGCCAAACATCTCAGCAGCCGGAGGAGGATTTGGAATTGATCATCAACCATTTCAGCCCTCCTGCAGATATATTGCAGCACTGTACTTGGAAGTCGTAAAATCCCTACATAAGTGCCCTTTAAGTGTTGTTAATGCTGAAACATGTTATTTTTAAAAAGTAATTTCCTTTACTCTAGTTGTTCAACAGGTAGGAACGACAAAGTGCCCCCTTGTAATCCTTAATTTGGTACATGGAAGTGGCTGGTGCTGTTGTGCTCAAATGCATCACAGTAATTTAAATAATTCATTCCTTCAGTATGAAAGGTTTTGCAAACATCAGTCACAACATAATAATTGTTTAAAAATCATGTAAAAGGTCACAGAAAGAGCATTTGAACTTCATCTGTTAATTGTTTCATTGGGTTTTTTTCTCTCACCATGAGTGATTCTGACATTTATTTCCCGAAAGGGCGTTTCATCTTTCCACTGTGCTCTGATGGAATAGTTAGCTGGTGACTTAGCTCGCTAATGTGGCTGTGAAAGCCTGCGGTCCTTAATAATGGTAATAAATTAGTAAATTGTTAGTAAATTACAAATTAGTAAACCACTCCACCCGGTCCCCAGTGAAGGAGGTGGAAAATTATCACCTTAGGAAAGATATTACATTGAATCAGTCATTACACTCCCAACCTGCCACTTTGTTGAAAACTAAGACTGCCCTTATTTTCTCTTGACCTTCCTCTCCTGTGTTTTCTTATTTTTTCGAGCAGATTGAGGACATCACTTTCTCGCTCAATCACCCCAACCAGTACTTTGTAGAGAGCCAGAAAGTTTTGGGCGGAGGCAAGGACATAAAGCGAGAGATGGACACTCCACAGAGGTCGCACGAAAACTCGGGCAAAGGATCAACTGCAGCTCGACAGGTGGCATCAAACGCCTCCCAGCATTTGGCTGAGATGACGGAGGAACTGGACTCTTTCTTTCAAGATGCATGATCGGCATTCTTTTTTTTTTTTAAACTACGTGTAGAAATAAATGTTTGTCTGATGGCTGGAGGTTGCAGGTGGTACATATTTTGACTTGAGTTGAATCTATTAGTCACTGTTTCTCTATTAAAGTTGCATATCAAAAATCTGTCAATGATTTACATCCAACAGCTTTGAGTTAACCTTTACAAACCTCAACATCAAAGTTGAGTTTTCTACTTTGTAACTTTCTCTGTGGATATGACGGTGACACAGCGTTTGTCACTGATTAACCCATGCGTTAACAGTAGTCACTTGGTTTGTTGTCTTTCTTTGTTTTTCACTCTGGTCTGAACTCAGATGGCTTATACCCAGTCACAGAGCACAGCGTTTTGGCAGAAACGTGGTTTTCGGGGGTGATGACTAGAACATTTCCCAGCTGTCTCAGAAACAATGTCATTGTATTTGCTGGCAGCATTATGGATGAATGGTGGCAGAAGGATGGATGAAAATAAACAATTTTCACAGTTGTATTATGCTGCCTTGGAATATTGCCTCATGGTGCACAATGTAATTTATTCAAAGCATACGTGGTCAAGAGATATTTCCTCTCTCTCTTGAACCGCTGCTCAATAATTTATGAAAAATGGTGGCTGTCTTAAAGACGAACCCTTTGTACCGCTGTGGCTTTGGCAACACAGGCAGCTCCTCTAATCTAGGCTCTTTTGGAGGTACAGTTTTATGCTCTCGTCCACACTTTTACTAAGATAAGCTAACTTTAGATTTAATTAGAGGTACTGAAGAACTGGAATTATATGAATATAAATGCATTTTCCCGAAGGCTAAGGGAAATATTGGATGATTTTGTGAAAACTCCTATCTGTAATTTAATGAATGTTAATTTTTCAATCTGTCATTCACAGGATTCTCTGTTCCAAGAGTCCTTCTGACACATTCAGACCACACTGCATCAGTGTCTCGCACTTATAACGTCAGAGCACCAGAGCTGCACATAGCTGGAATTAAATTAGGTCTTAAAATCCAGGCATGGTGCTTGACATGGAGAGGATTTATTCAGTATAATAAGGCGACGGGATAACGGTGCGCAGCCGGGCTGCTGTCAGCAAGAGACCCTTGATGTTTAATATTTGGTAGAGCATGACTACGTTTGACAAAGCTGGCACTTTCTTAGACTGTGGGCAGGCAGTCGACTAGGACTGTGTTTATCTCCTTCAAATGGATTTACAATCATTAGTCATGAACTTCCTTTCTCCCGCCGTTTGATTTGTTCCCTTCCTGTCATTACATGGACCAGAGGTGTTTTGAGGATGGTGCATTATCCAAAAGGGTGAGAAATGTAATCCTAGACCTAACCACAACATTTGTGTCCCAAGTTTCATATAGAAGCTGACGTACAGGGGGGGAATCTATATGGATGGATGTATCATGTAGCTGCAGTGAAGCTTTTGTTGTAGGTTGGTGCATGGGTTGCAATGTACGGCTCATAAATGCTGCAAAAAATCAGAAGAAAGAAACTTAAATTATGAGCCAGTATCTCAAATAATTAATTGTTGCCTTATGATGTTAAATGGCACCAAAGCAAATCAATAGGTTATTCATCAGTGGTAATGATTACTGACTCCATTGTTTTTTTTAAATTTCTATTCAGTGCATGATGTTTCACTTTGTCGTCATACTAATATAATTTCACCCAAGGGACCAAATGTGTAGCGGTGTGATTTGTGATTTAATATGCCTTACCAGAGGCAGCTCAGTATAATTTGTGGATCTGTGTGCATTTGGTTTCTCTTTATTTTTTAAGGATTAGATAACATCCAGTAATACACACTTGGCCATCTCAGACTGGAGCTTTATAAAGACGAGCACAATTTATTTGATAACTGTCTCATTCCTTATTCAAGATCTCATAAAAGCTTTGTAGTCATGATGGAGTGTTAGCTTTTCAGTGGGAGGCTGAACAGAGTGTTTGGAGTCTTTAGTGTATTCTTGTCAAATTAGCTGTATTGTTGTCACAGTCGGCATCATTGTGCTGCCACATTTGGAGGAAATGAACATTTTTGTGTCAAGGTAAAGATGTTTGGGCCAATCTGAAGCAAAGACTGATGGAGGTAAAAATCAGTAATGACATCTTGATTTTAAGCTATTTCAGGGATATTCACTTTTCCAGGGGCCAGTTTATCAAGAAACAATCAAATTTATCAGATAAAATGAATGAACATTTAAGGAACTGTTACTCATCTTTCTTTGACAGTATTTATTATGAGCAAAGGGACATTTTTGGAGAGTTGCTATTCAAACAAACAAACAAAAAAATCCTTTTGTGAATCAATTTGTGTGAAAATAGTTGGTGAGCTGGCATCCCGTCGCAGGCCTTAAGGTGAGTATCATTGGGTTAGAGGGTGGAAAGCATCACTTGAAAATCTGGAATTTACATTAAATTGACTATTGACCAATATCTACTTTTTATTATGATTATTAGACAAAAGAGGAGTTTGGAAAATGGAAAGTTCAACATGAATTGAGTCTTGGAAAGATGTGAGGTTGGATGAAGTTATGACTGACTGCTAAGCCATCTCCATGACAACTGAGTGAACTCCATCTGCTGATGAAGAGCGTGAAATGTGAGTTAAATCCCAGAAAAAAAGCTGGTGAGTGGACTTTCAGGTAAGATTGTGCTTTCAGAGTTCAAAGTTGCTCTCCAGCGTATGATATAGAGTCAGGGGAAATCACATTGAGCACATTATTTGAAACGCATAATCAAATAATGTTTTTTGAGGTCATAAAGTTCTAAATTTGAACTTCAGATTTTTTTGTTTTAAGTGATTTACTATGTTTTTTTTCTAACAGCTGATTTAGGAGTTGAACAAAGGCACCACAGTTTAGATGTGCATGAAAGTTGGCATTTCATATTTAAAACTAGTTGTAATGACATGTTTTCCTATCCAAAAAGAAAATGCTCAACCAGTGTTCATTTAAAAATAATGGTAGCACTTCATTCCTTTGTTCTCCAGATACACTTAAATGTCATCCATGAGTATTTTCCAAATATTCTGAGTCCACACTCCACCTCAAAGTGCCTTTGAGATGTGCTAAACACACAGTGCTTGGAAGTTTTCATTGCTGGCAAAGAAAGCAGGACGAAATGTATTTCTCCATGGAAAAGGTTGCCCCTATCTGCAAACAACAGCCTGACGACTATTTTGAAGTGAAGAAGCCTGTCTGATGTGTCACAAGACCAGTCAAAAAAGTATTTTTCACTTTCAGCAAATTCAGTTTCCTATGAACACTCATGTGACTCACTAACTACCAACAGTGCCTATGATTTATTTTTTTTTTTTTACCCCCGTTGGAAGTTTTCTCCTTTAGCTGCTTTTCAACATTGAATTATGGTCAATATAATTTGGCTTTTTCAAAACAAAAATTTACAACAAAAGATAGAAATGAATGGTAAAATAAGTGATTGTATAAGTATTCATTACCATTAAGTCTGTGTTTAGTAGATTATAGTTTTGAGCCTGTGTTAATAGGTCTTAGTTAGCACATCTGGACACTGTGATTTTGCAAAGCTCTGTTAGGTTAAACAGGGATTGTGAGTTTCCAGCTCTTTTCAAGTCCAGACACAAATTCTCAGTTGAATTGAGATCTGGGCTTTGACTCAGCCACTCCAAAACATTACCTTTGCAGTCTTCAAATAATTTCTGTGTAGCTTTGACTGTATGCTTCAGGTCATTGTCTTGCTGGAAAACAAATCTTTTCCCAAATTGCAGTTTTCTTGCAGACTGCATTAGATAGTCCTCCCGGAGTTTGCTGCATTAATTTTACCCTCTACCTCTACAAGCCTTCCACTGCCTACTTTTGAGAAGCATTCCCACATCATGATGCTGCCACCACCGTGCTTTACAGTGGGGATGATATGTTTGTGATGATGTGCAGAGTTTGGTGTCCGCCTAACATAGCATCTAATCTGAGGGCCAAAAAGCTCTCTTTTTTTTTGTCTCATCAGACCAAAGAACCTACTTCCAGTTGACTTCAAAGTGTTTCACATGTCCTCTGGCAAACTCCAGTCAAGAGATTAATGACCGCTTTTTTCCACAGTGGCTTTTTCCTTGCCACTCTCCTATAAAGCTTTGACTGGTGAAGAAAAGGAAGAAACAATTGTTGTCTTTTCCATCCACATTTTATGTTTTTAATTAACTGACATTACTTTTACATGAAAGCCTTCAGAAAAGCCAAAATATATTGATCAAAGTTTTAAGGGGCGTTTATGGTTTTTATTGACATTGTAACTAACTGTGATATTTATTAATGAGATGGTCCGGGTATTTTACTTTACAAAGGTGAAGATGGGAGTGCCACAACTGTATCATGGCACATTGCAAGACTGATGATGAAATTATATTAATATTAAGAACCACAATTACATTTATTGTTAATGCCCTTTTGCAGTTAAAGCAACATGATGGAATTTTAAACATCTGAAATCCATAGTACACAATACAATTCAGAGCTTAGTTTACACTATCATTAATCACTATAATCTCTAAATGTTTGACTTTGTGAAAATGAACCAAATAAAATGTCATGCAGTATCCTCACTTTACCCACTTGTTCCTTACCATCTTATCCCAGTGTTGGATTTCATCCCGGCACACACAGAAGGCAGAATTTCCTTTCTATTTACCTTGCATGTTTTTGAGATGAACACAAAGAGTGAACATGCCAACTCTTTATGTGGTTGGGAATTGATTTTTTGGTTCTTGACGGGAGGCATTATTGATGCTGCCTTTGGCTTGAAATACAAATGTGAATTTGTCAGTCACAACCTAAAGACAAAGTGCCTGCGTCCCTGCACCTGTTGGCATCGCTCCATTGGTCTAAATCTGGAGATCCCAGAGTGTCCATTACTGTCTCTTAGTGACACTGGTTGGTATTGATTGTAACACCAGATGGAAGCATAAGTTACACTCCCATCAGCATTTTGTCCAATTCTTGTGAAACCTGGCAGTTCTTGTTATGATGCAGGGTGTAATGTTGGTCTCTTTAAAAAAAATCTAAAATAAAATCTGGTTTGTCAAACAATATATTTCTCATCCAGATCTTTCCCAAAAGCACAGAATTAGCCAGGGAGATGTGACAACCCTGTTGATTGTAAAATTGGAGGCAAACTTCCTGCAGCTGTATGTAAACTCATCATTATTCCCCCGGGCGTTGTCTCATTAACCTGACAGATGTGTGAGTCGCTGCTCATGTGATTAACTTCGCTCACAAACTCTCCACTCTTTCTAAGCTCCACCTGCAGCCATGCTGTCGCTTTGTGTTAGACTTCACGTTGGGCAAAACCTGTGAAAGTGGAGAACTAGTTGCTAAAAAAAAAAAAAACCCGGCTCCTGCTTGCTTTCGGTAAACAGGTTTTAATCACAGCGGCACACACGCAGCTTCTTGTTGTGGATCAAACTGCTTTGTAAACACTGGCCATCTATTTGAGCCCCCATACACTGTAGAGCTTGCCTGACTGAGAGGAGAGCCTGCATTTACATATTTTTTCTCTCTCCGCAATTATTTCTCCCATGAGTTATTTGAGCTTTGAAGACTGGATTTAATGAGATCATATAGTATATCCACATCTGACTTGAAAACATCTCGTATCTTTGTTTACTATACTCCCCCTCTTTTTGTGCATGCGTGGATATTGCGGCTGGATTACTGTGCTGCCTTCACTGAAATACATCATTTGTGTGTAGATTCAGACTGCATTATTGAAATGATCTGTGCTGTGTGCAATTACAGCAAGGGAAGTCAAATTATATATCATGTTAACATGTTTAAAATAGACTTTATTCTGAGGAACAGATAGTTAGGCTTTTTTGCAATACACGTTTATTTAGTAGAAAGTGTAAAAACTGTAAATTTTGGCTTTACAGTAATGATATAACTTTTTAATTAGGTAGCTTTAGAGGAACTGGAGCACATTTTGTTGCTCCTGTTTCCAGAGTTCCTGCAAAGCAAAGCAAAGCCCCTACTAGCTGATGGTTCATATTTAATAGATGGGTATGAGAATGGCACTGAGTGTATTTCTAACTATTCCTTCAAATGGGAAAAACAAAATAACTGGCTGGTTTATTCATATTTATTCAAGTGTTTTTGTAGCATAATGTCAATCATATGAGCATAAATGGCTTCCTCTCTGATGGTGTTTGTTCTTTAATTGATTGCGGTTTAATACGACACTCAGAAACACAGACTGGAGTTTTTCATGCAAAGTCTGAGCAGAATGGCTGCTGTTGCTTCACAGCAAAAAGAGGAAGAAGAAAAAAAAGGTCTTCTCACTTCGTCGTACTACCAGTTAAGTGGATTCTGTCACACATATTAAAAACAAATCTGCAGCCGAGTGTGACACATCAAAGGGGGAAGTGGGAAGCAAACCCCCTTGTTAATGGAGGGAATTGTGGAAGCGGGGACTGTGGGATGTTGGGGGGACATAATGGCCCTGACAATCAACCAGCTGAGTGCCTGTCCTTTTTCCCTGCAGGGGGTGTTGGTGGAGACAGAGCGCAGGAGCTTGTTGATGCTTCATGAGTTGACACAGAGTTAGCCGTCTGAACAGGCAGTAGATAAGAAAGATGGGAGTGAGAGGAACCGGAGTTAAGAGCAATCCCCTGGATTTCCTCTTTGACGTTGATAAATTGATGAGCCGGAGCTCACATGAGTCCGCCAGATTGCCCCTTTGAGATGGATGGATACAAAAGAAGTTTTTCCCTCCTTATTTTCACTGTTGACACCCTCCTAAAGGGGTACATTTTGGTAAGCAAGATAAAAGGCTGTTGAAGTGCATGTTGCTCTCACCATCAGTTTAAGTTGGGAGACAGCATTTAGATGAAGGACATGCATCTGATATCTTTTCTTTCAGAGCTTATAGATTGTTGTCACCAGAGCTTCAGTTCCATATCATCTTTGTAAACTGTTATCAGACAGATTCAACCAAATGAAAAAGCAAAGGAAAGCAATGCTCTGTCTTGTTGGCAGGACTGTGAAACATGCTTAGTGACAAAAAGAATGCCATAAAATAAAATGTCAGTATTTTTGTTGAATGCATCAGCTGCTGTGCTTTTGTTCTTTCGAAAAGCAGTGGATTTATTATTTTAAGATCAGACCATCCTTTGGGCCATTGAAGTTGACACGAATTATTTCCTCCATTAAATCACACCTGCCGTTGACCATTTATTAACAACTACATCATTTTAGAAACGATCAGTTTGAGCGGTGGAACAGTGGGGTAGCAGAGAACAGGCAGCTCACCTCTCTCTCTCACAGCTGCATTGGTTAATCTCTTTCTCGTGGTTCGTAGCTTCAGCACCCCTCAGGGAGTTGGGATTTTTCACCGCTGACATGCATTTTTCATCTTCACAGGGTCTCCAGCAGCCCTCGCGACAGAGACCTGCAGTTTTCCCAAGCTCCATAATTGTCTGTAGGTTGATGTCTTAGCTGGTGAAGGCCTCTTGTGTGCAGATTCGAGCCGCTGACTTCAGTCTAAGCCCCCAAAAAGACGTTCTAGGCAGTCAAAATGACATCACCATGACCTCCAGCATAATGTCAACACCTCACAGGGTCTAGATTGTATACACACTGACTAATGAATCGCATTTTTGAAATCGTGTTTCATAAGTTGTCCTCGAGCAACAGAATCTATTTAGTCCTTGTAAGCAGATGAAAATTTATACAGTCAAATTAGATTTTAAAAAAAACCCTGCAAAATTAACCTTTTAAAGTAATCCATCAAGTAATTACATTTACATCAAGATATATTTTATTTAAAAGGCCTATTAACATTTTCTTCCCCATTCATATGTCATGGTCAAAAAGTAAGTTTGAAGCAAAGGACTAAGAAAAAATGTTAATTAGAAAATGTGAGAGCAGCTCTGGTGTGCAGCTCCTGCATAGCTGCCTTTTATTCGATTCAGAAAATGATGTGGAATACTTTCACTTGAGACAAAGTGCAAACACAGTCCCGTGGGTTTCCGCACTGATAAGGTGAAGTCAATGTAAGCTCCTGATCGATTCAACAGCTTACTGCAGCAACCCTCTGGGCATTTTAGCAGAGAAGTGCAGAAGTGAGGGAATAATTCAGTAATAGTTGACTGAGAAATGTTGTTTTTGTTCAAAATTATGATTAAATGAGGCCCTAAAACGGACGAGATGTCGCAAGATGTTATCAGATTATTAAAAAATGATAATATTTTAATTAAATAATTAAAATGGAATGTAAAAATAAGTATAAGTATAAGCTTCATACTTTTCCTTCAATTAACAACTGAGTGCTCTTTTTGCACTGCATTTTGATTTATTTATATTTTCTATCATGCGTTAAGTTATATTTTTCACTTACCTGATGAACTTTTGACAACATTTTCTCAGCGTTGTGGCTCAGTAGGTGACAAAAGAAGTTTATGTGTAATGTAATGAATAGAGGCATCAACCTACATGTGCACTTTAAGGAGAATAGCATTTTCTTGTTCTATTTGTTCACACATTGAGTTCAGAATTGACCCGTGAACCTTTTAACAATAGCTGAAGCAGTCAGTGATTATCCTGCAGTCTCTCTCCTCCCCTGCTTGCAGCACAGTCTCAGTTTATGTTAGTGCAGAGAGACCAGTTGTTGACTGTTAGTCATTGTGAACACCATTGACTGGCCTTTGCAGAGATGCAATGTGCCAAACTAATTTCTCTTGTTTGGTAGTAAAGGGCAAACAGAGTGCAAACTCTTGTCATATGCTCTTCATTAAAGTACCCATGGACAAAAAGACTCAAACATGACCTTGACTGTCAATCAACTGCTGAATCAATAGTCGCCTGTTTGTGTGGGCTGGATGGATCACCTTGCCCTCTGAGCAATAGCTCCTGTAGGTACTTTTGTCATCCAGATCAAATTCAACAACTGTGTACTATTTCCTATGCCATGAAAGGAAATACAATCTAGACAAAACAAAAAAGGGCTTCATCTGGGACATCCGTGACTCTGAATCTTGACAGCTACATCACAGTCTCGCCTGTCAGAGGCATTTATCCGACATGGTATCTTGCACTTGAACTCAGGGGGTATGTATAGCATAAAAGAGCTGAAGAACAGGCTCTACGGCGCTTTCATCTTCATCTTAGAGGTAGTTTGTAGGCTGATTGGATTTGTAGGTTTGTATGAGTGGTGCACCTCACCTGGAATAATAACTGGAATATAGTTTGCAATCTGTTGCACGCTCAGACTATAACAAGCAGCAGTGAATGAGATGGAAACGTACACAGGCTGCGAGCGGATCCATATAATAAGCGAACCGCTGAGGGTTAAGCTGAATCTCATTTTCAGATAAAATGAACACAGAAAAATCATATTTCTCCACATAGCTTCAGGGTTTTACACCAGATGAGACCTGTGTGTTCTTTCACATGTTGGTAAAAATGGAATGAAACTTCCTCATTTCCTACTGTGGATGTTCAAAACAAGTCTGCAGCATCATTTTCCACAAACCATAAGTGCTGTTTAATATCAGTCCAAAACAAACCACTTGAATTAGACAGGTGGTCTGGATGAGTCATACACCAGTCCGTTGATGCAAAGGTTTTATGAGTACATTTGACTTAATATAATTTTGACAAATAGGAAGCAAAGGCATGTTTTGTTAAATCCAGGCGGTATTGTCTGAATTAACTATAGAGAAATATGCTAGAGTGGTTTGCAGTGTCGCCTCACAGCAAGACATTTCTAGATTTGAGCCTCCTATAGAGCCGAGTACAGAATCCAGGATAAAGCATACATAACTAAATGGATGGATGTACATTTCTGTCTGTTCCTGTTAAAATTTGATGGAAGAGATAAATAAGCTATGGATCAGCTACCATGATTACCTGTGCATTTGTGGTCTGCAGCTGCTCAGTTGCCAAGGAAATATGTTTATTCATTAAATAGCCATTTGTAATCTAAATATGGAGCTGTATTTAGCAGCTTATACCTGCATTATACATGAAAACCCCTCCAATTTGGAAGAGATCCAGACTCCTCTGTTTGTTGGAAGACAGTGCTCAGGGTGGACTGGTTTAGTTTTCCTTGAAAGTGACTCCAGAAAATACACACTGTAACCCAGACAGTTCAAAATTACAATAATAGATCGAGTATTTTATGGGGGGACTTTTTTTAAAATTGGGCTACTTAATCCTGTTAAAATGGAAACCTACATCCTGCAAAACATTTTGTGCATCCAACCCGCACTGTAATCGTGAAGATGTTTTGTGTGCTGGATGACTTTATGTGTAGAATAAATACTTGGCACAATTCACTTGCGTGCTTAGTTTATCCATGTGCATAGTTCAAGACAACATGTCAGAACCTATTATTTCTCTAAAAATAGCTGTAATAAGCTGGAGGGCAGGCTTTTTTTTTGCAAATAAAAGGGAGCCAAGATCACATATCTGTCTACAGAAACACGCAACTTCCTAAAAACTGCAGCTCAAGCTATACGTCCTCCCCTTTCTGTCACACAGGAAACAACGTGAAAATCATCAAAACACTTCCAGGATTCTGACTCTGCAAACCATTTCATCACAAGTGCTACGCCGGTGAAGAGGCCCTTTTAGACGCTGGTGATTATAAACCCTCATTTCCTATTCTGGGTCATCAAGCAGCTGTCTAAACAGAGCTGAGTTTGCTCAGGTACCCGTCCTTGGCTGGGTGGGGAAATGCTGCGTGTTAGAGTTATTACCATACACTGTTTTGCATCATTGAACATTTCGGGGTGTTCGTCTCGATCATGACCCACTTCGGTGCCTTTGTGTTTCCAATATTTAGATCAAGTGACATCGAGGAAGATGAATGCCACTGCTGTCTGACAGGCTGTGTGGAGTCGGTGTCATGGAGCAAGCGAATTACAGAAATGCCAGAATCAGGGGTGGGTGTGTGTGTTTTTTTTTTTTTTTGATGAAATGAGCCTGCCACACAATTGAGCTGGATTCATGAAATCTCCCTTCCACCGAAAGAGATAAGAAATAGATGATCTTCTGCATGAAATCTGACTCGTTAGCCCTGCAAGCTGTTCAAGTTGAGCACGCTGCGAGGAGCCGCCTGCTTTCTACAAGGGCCATCGATTTATTGTTTAGTAAATCAAAATACGAACACACAAATTCAGAAAGAAGACAGTCATGAACATTTATTTGAACAGACGCCTGCATTGCTTCTATCAATCTCGTGTGTTAATCACTGCGTACCATATGTAGAGCCGCAGACGGCGCCATTCATTATGACTACCACTCAGAAAAAATGACAAGAGGTGAGCTGTGACTGGCTGCTGAAGTATATATTCCAGCAGCAGCGACGGGCTGGGCTTGTAAAGTAGCTGTGACATTTGGCCAGAACGCCAGCAGTGGGCTCGACTTGCTTAATGAACTAACATGTTCATGTTGGCAGCACTAAGTGAACCATTTATTAGTGAGCTGGGAACAGACACAGGGTGCACTCGGGTTGGTAATGACAGCAGCCGCCAGATGACAACACCTCTAAACACGACTGAAATAAGGTGCAGTCAGGTTGAGGTTTGTTTTTTTTAAATCACTTTTTTTACTTAACGCCATAACACCGACCAAAATACAAAATATCACTTTAATAAAACTGAACAGAAGAGACATTATGCTAAAAACACATTCATAATATAAGAAGTGGATTTATTAGTATTTTTGACAGCAAAAACCCCTCGTGCAGATTTTGGCTGACATGAAAACTTGCTAACCTGAGGACATTTTAACACTCAGATGATTCGGCACATGTTAAAACTTTTATTATGTACCGGGACGGTAGCTTCTTGTCTTCATGGCAACCTGTAAGAAAACAGAGATAACCATAATATTACCATTTCTCTTAGCAGACGCTTTTATCCAAAGCGACGTTCATAGGTAGGTAGGCGGGGCAGCATTAAGGACCTTGCCTAAGGGTCCTCACTGGATACCTGCACCCTGACTGGGATTTGAACCACCAATCTCCCATGCCAAGGTCTGGGGTGTTAGTCACTGAGCTATCCAGCTGCTTATGTGGTTATGTTGAAAACTAAGAGGACAGTAGGGCTCTGTTTACGGTTTAATGATTTGGGGAAAATATGTAATTGCGATTTTAATGATAAATATTGAGATTTGATTTGCGACCTAATTCATTAGAGTCAAGCTTCAGTTCAATATTATATATACACCATATAACAGATTTAAAACATGGGATGGAGCATTACAACATAATATACCACAAAAAATGTGACTCTCATACAAAGAGAACAGCATGAATTTCTAAAATCATCTCCAGTTTAAACCCTGGATCAGACATGCTGCACAATGTACGAGGAATGGTTATTAAATAATAAGACTAAGCTTATGTCAGCTCAACTACAGCGTACATGCCTGATCCACATGGTATACATCGATCAATGGGCAGCATAAACTAATCCTGAAAGGTTCGATCTGCTCAAATAAATAAAGCTGAATTACAGCATTAGTCTCAATATTTAACAGCCACGCCTAATCCTAAATTGCAGCCCATGCAGTTTGCTAATTGCATTGTTTAAAGTGCGGCCATTTTTCAGCGCTAGCTCCTGCAAAATAAAGTCGCAGATGTGTTGTGGAAGTTGTCACATGATGAGTTAACCGTAATGTCATGAAGTATTCCAGTTGGTTGTCCTCAACTGTGATACACTACAAGGAACGCCCTACGCCTTCTTGGTCAGGCGGAACAATACCGACCAGCCGATGTCAGTCACCAGAAAGAAAACCCAACATGAGATGTGCTGCATTTCAGCCGGAGAGATGCCATCACCGAGCAGACACACCCTGACCAGAGTGAACCCCTCGTAGCTGTGGGCAGACCAAAGGAAGCTGCCCTGACGCCAGGCAGCGTCTCACCACACACCGACTGACATATTAATGTAAGGGAGCTGCAGTCTAGAGGCATCTCTAGCTCCGGGCACAGATCGGTGCAAGGCTTAAGATAGAAACTGAAGAGAGGGAGAGAAAGAAGAAGTAGATGATGCGGTGAAGTGTTTGTTCAAACTACAGAGAAGTTTTATCACATTTTATCTGCACCTGAGGAAATTTCCTTTTTTCTTTTCTCCTGTTAAAACAATCCACAGGCTTCCCTCTCGATTACCCATTCAGCAGAACGCAACACCGGCCTTGAGGGCTTCCGCTAATCTCATATCCACCAGCGGCGGGGGCAACGTGATAATGATCCACCTCTGAACAAGACAGCGGAGAGCAATAACACACCCACAGCCTGCGAAGCTCACAGCCCCTGCCTCTTTATTATTAAAACAGAGACACGCTTCATTACGGCAAACACATTAAGAACTCGGCTCTCGCTCATGCAGAAAAAACAACTAGGCAGAGATGAAGATGTTATGAATGAAAAAAAAGGGGCATTAAACATTCTGTGTTTTTCTGGTAGACAAAGCTGCTAAATGATTCACATTTCCCTGAGACAAGTTTTGGGAATCAGAGAGAGGAGATAAAGATGTGTGGAGCGGCGTCTCGTTCTCGCAGCGACGACAATTATCAGCTTGAAGAAGATGAGTTTGTCTTTTCAGATTTAACTTCCTACATGGTAATTGGTCTGCACTTGTATAGCGCCTTTCTACCTTAGTGGTACTCAAAGCGCTTCACATTGTGTTTCGCATTCACCCATTCACTAGGGCTGGTCCCGAATATTCGAATATCCGAATATTCGGTCGTTGTGGTGGTATCTGGATAATAATTGATATTTGAATCGTCGTGTGCGCCCCCGCCGAGCACCGCCGAGGCTCTAGTACGCGGACCTACTAACTCCCATGTCACGCTTCACTTCGCCGGTGTAAACAAATAATTTTATTTTAAGACCTTCCCCCCTGCACTGCTACCGCTTGAGCCGAATATTCGGATAATTATTAATTGGACCCGAATATTCGCAGAACGGCAATTGCTGTTCGGAACAGCCCTACTATTCACACACACATTCACAGACATGCAAGGTACCTGCCTGCCATTGGGATGGGTTCAGTGTCCTGCCCACGGATATTTCTGCCGGGGATCGAACCGCCAACCTTGCAATCTGTGGACAACCCGCTCTACCACTTGAGCCACAGCCGCTTGTGTTGCATTATCCTCAACCTAGCTCATGTGTATAAAATGTCAATAACTTTGTATTTATTTATTTTAAACACGCTCTTTTACACATATCTAAAGCTGCACATAGTAGTTAAACACTCATTTTCCTTCTGTAACCTGTTGCCTTTATTTAAATGCACTGATGTTTTATTTTGTTAATGCACTTTAAGAGCAAAGAAAACACCAAATTCCTCGCATGTGTTCTCATATTTGTCCAGTAAAGCTGCTTCTGATTCCAATTCTGTATTGAAAGAAGTAGCAGCATCTTTGTGCGCCGTCAGCTGACCTCCTGTGATGTCATCCAGTCCATTTTTGAAAGTGCACAAGCTTAAATATAGCAAAGGAAGTTTCCCATGGGCGGTGCACACAAAAGTCAAACAATCCAAACTTAAGCGGAGAGTTTACTGCGTGGCTTTTCTTTTTCTGATCCAAACCACCATGTCCAACTGTCTTTCATATACTTTTCCAACGTGACATGTCATGGCGACCTTGGTATCGGGCTGAATGCCATTTGTCAGGATATTGACTCAAAAACCTGAAGCGAGTGTAAATATGCCCTTTTTTTCGGTGTCGCTCTCCTGCCTTTCTCTGCTTGTCATCATCCGTCTTCCATTTCTTCCTGCCTTCTCCCTGATTTGCCGGATGTCTCTTTATTTCTCTCTCTCTCCTCCCTTCAAGCACTCTTTTCCTCCATTAGACTGAAAATCTGACCTTCAGAGCATCCTGAAAGAATTTCTGACACTCTCAGCAAAGCTCCGGCAGAGGAATAAACACAGACATCAGACACGGGGGAGAAGAAACTGCTCCTTCCGTTCCACATCCGATCATTTTAAGCATTTATTTCACTTATCTCGATTCACTCATGAGCATGTTATGTGCGTTTAGGCAGGGCTGGCCCTTCCAATAGGCAATATAGGCAAATGCTGAGGACGCCGTAGCCTCCAGGGGGCGCCAAAATTTGGGAAAATAGCGATCACAGAGCCAAGTCACAGGACTGATCTGTTGTGCTGCAATGCACCATGGGAGTTCAGGGTTATGAATGTTTTTGGTACCGTGAGTGAGAAGGGTAGCAGGGTTGATGGCTACCTGCCGTTGATCCATGAACTGCTGTGTTGAAGTGTAAAGTGTGTGAAGCACTTCACGGTCCACTAAAGACCGTCTGATTCAAGCGTTTTTCATCCACGCAGCACGTGAATCACTGACCGAGGGGGGCGCCATAAAAAATCTCGCCTAGGACGCAACACTGAACAGGGCCAGCTCTGCGTTCAGGAGTTGTTGAATGCCTTCCAGTTCTAATCGACCAAATGCCACATGGCTGGAGTTCTTTGTTTGATTTGTCTGAGCCCTTAATTCCTTCATTGGATGAGCGGCTGGATTTACCTGCACATGGCAAAAGCCTCATGCTACAGAGAGGAAAAGGTTAGGAATAAGCTGGTGTAGGGGCGGTTAAGGTCCTATATCTCTCTGTGCATATTTATATCTTAATAACATATCAGTATAAATATTTATTATTAGATTGTTTAAAAATCTGACAAAATCCAATAATTCCAAGTATTACATAACTACCACAATAAAAGCCTGGTATTTGTGTGGATAGTTTCTGTCAAATAAGCAGAAATATAAGTGAGATATTATAAGATATTACAACTTTCTATGAGAAAAATCTCGCCCCATGTGTTCCCAGGCTGCTCAGTAATCATTTTGCAGACTAATAATCAAAATGTTGGTCTGACTGTGGTAAATCTAAATGTTTTATAATGTGTTTGTAAGCCTCTGACGGCAGCCAAGAGCATAAAAGAAAAGACAGACCACCAGTCATTCAGACAAACGCGCAGCCGGCCAGAACTCAAACAAGACCGATAAACCAATAAAAGGAACCATGGAGACTACAGAGGGCCTCGTACTGTGATTTAAAATAACAGAGTCTGTGTGAAAGTGAGAAGAGAAGTGGGAAATGTGGGGCACCATTCTTCACAGCTGTACGGTCTGCGGTGCTGTGTGTTTTCTGACCTGAGAGATGTGGTTGATGGAGGACTCCATGCGCCGCAGCTGCGAGGCCTGGATGTCCAGCAGCTGCAGCACATTGTTGGCTAAGGCATTGATCTGGTAGGCCACGCTGGCCAGGGACTGGGTGGTGTAGGCTTTGGTCTCCTCCAGAGCTTTCCTCTTGTCCTGGGCCTGTGGACAACAAGAGATTAGGGAGAGATGAAGCGTTAAAACAGGGAGGAAAAAAAACAGGAACTCTGTAATTGTTAACATCACAATAGCATTCGTATTAATCTTTTTAGCCTCATATCTAGGTGAGGGTTTGTCGTGGAGTCTGGCCAAAAGAGCAGCCAAGACATCCGTTTCTCCCATGACTTTCACTCCCCAGATAGCGCACTCTCTCTGGAGGGATTTTAGATGATGTAACTCATCCTGCAGCTGCCATATTGGATGCTCTGAGCACACAGTATAAACAGCTGACTACATTTCTAAACTCAAAGAGCAGCTAAACAGAATTGAACCTGAAAAATGATATCAACGTTGCCATTTTAACTGAGAAAAGTATCACTTTCTGACAATTTTGAGTTATCTAGTTTGCTTCTGATTACTAATCTAGTGTTTATATTTGGCCCTTCTTCCCTAGTGAACCTAACATTAGTGTTGTATAAATCACTCAAAGGATGGTGGCTCTTAAAGATGATGCTAAAATATGGCTTTAATTACGGTGTCTTGGTCACAAACAACAAATGGTAACGGCTATCTTTACAAGTGAAACTGTGTAATTAGTGTTGTGTTTACGTCCTATTCCTTGTGGTTGATTTGCAGCAAAGACATTAGTTTGCCAAAACATGTTGCCACAAATTTGCCGGTGTTGCTCACTTGTGGCAAACTTCCTGCAACATTCTGGGAACAATGAGAAGTTTACCACTACTACTGGCAAACATGTTCACCGATGGTTTGTCACCACAGTTTGCCAGTAATGTTAAACTTCTAGCAACCTTCTGGTAACATGTTGGTCATTAACAGTTCCTGGCAGACAGTTGGATTTAGCATTTATGCTGATGCAAATTTGCAGCAGGGTCATATTTTCATATGCAAATTAGATTTGTGGCAAACTTGTGATGGACTTCTGGCTAACCTTGTGGAAAACTTATGGCAGGTTTGCAGGTTTCATGGCCTCAAGAGGGTTTTTCTTGGCGTGTCATTGTGGGAACAATGTCATGGGGAAAGTCCAATTATTTTTTAAAGCCCTGATAGATCCAACTTTGTGCTAAAAACAATAGAAGTGCCAAACATCTCATGTAAGCCAAAGTGTACCGTTTAAAGTTATTAAACAGTAAAATTTAATAGCTATAGCATCATATTGAGCAACCACAGTATAATTAACCCTCATGTCTAACTCTGTCTATCACCATTATTATTTGCTTGCTAGATAGTATGGCATTATTTGAAGAACTGTGGGTAATGGTTTTGTTTTTCAGTTATGTACTGGTAGTATTTATTAAACACGACAGCTCCAATAACAGGAAATGATTAAGAAGCAGCGCCACAAGAGAAGTGTTGTTTGAGCTGTTATCAAGACACAACATATTAGTGGTCGGAGCATATTGTGTCAATGAACAGATACTAAAGAGTGGATTATCCTTCAAATGTGCTTTGACAAGTTTAACAGAATGTTTTGAAACTCATTTTCCAGTGCTGGAATCTATTCTTACTATTGTGACTTCAAAGTACAGCTAACGTTTTCTGCAAAGAAACTAGCTAGCATAGCTTCAAACTTCTAGTGTGTAAACCTTTAGCGCACATTTTGTAATCGTTTCATACTTAAAAAATATAACTTTTGGTGGGGTATTTCTTTAATGCCTTTAGCAGAAGCTCACATTAGCATTCAACACACCAAGTAGCTGCTTAAAATAAGTTAGCTTGCTGGCTAGTAAGCTACATAAACAAGCAACCTGCTGGATAGTTAGCTACCTAGCAAGTTACTAATACCTAAAAACCACTAAGTGCTTCTATTGAATACATTTTAGGAATACTCCACCTATTAAGCCTACAGGTAATAAATGTGTGATGCTATAATGAATAATAATGAAGCTTAAAATAGCATAAAAAGCACAAAGCTCCTCGTTTAATTAGCTAGCTTGCTGGCTAATTAGTTAGCTATCAAACCCCCCCAAACCCTTGTTTTGGTTGACCGTCATACAACACATTAATTGCAGAAACCAGGGGTTAAATTCAGTTTGCCACAATAATGTAAATACAGAAACACACAACAACAACATAAAAGTCAACTGCCTCGTTATATTCAAAAGCTATTATATGCCAGACTCATGGGGCTCCATGATGGCACCACTTGTGTCAGCTGGGAATCCACTTAAAAGCATAAAAAGAACAGCTATGTAGGATTCATTACAAGAAGTGTACTCTGTTCAGTTCTTCCACTATACTATCTGTAAATGACAACACACTGATAGTTAGAGAGGGGACCTGACAGACAGTGGTAATGACACGTTCTGGAGAGCCACCTCACTTCAAACTGAGCCATCACGTTTGATCTCTGCAGGCTCTTCCCTACGTTGCTCGCTCATAAAGCCGAGTCCAAAGAGCAGAGCCTGGAGGGGCGACGCTGGGCTTTGATAACAGGCTGAAGTAGCAGGAGGTAGGTGGTGGCAGCAGTGGCTGAGGAGATGATTACTAGTGGTGGTGGTTCAGGGGCAAACAGGACAAAAAAAAGGAGGGAACATTTGGCCATATGAAGATGAGAGGACAGACGGAGTCAATGAAAACAACCATGTCACTGGGTGTGTGTCATAATTGATTTCCCGCAGCAACTAATCCAGAAGCAATCCGCTGCCGACTTGGAGAGAGCCGGCCCGTGCTGGTTAGCCGCGGCCTGGTTGAGGAGGTGGCGGCCGTGTTTCTTTTAACGGGAATCAGAGCGGCAGATGTGTTGAGCGATAACAGCCCCAGGAAGGAGGGGAGATTCCTCCAGAGGGCTCAGAGCAAAAGGCCATCTGTTGAAATCACAGTCACCCATGTGCACACGCAGACACCTAGTACTGACGCTGCAATATGACGGACCGGAGTAACAGCTGGACGAAAACACATGGAACAACAAAAACAAACAAACAAACAAGACGGGCTTATATCGCTTGAAAATTGCAAGAGGATGCACATTTTGCTGTATGGGGGGCACTAGGTTGCAGACAGATTACTGACCCATTCATGCTCGCCTGTGCAGGAGAGCTGGCCTACATTCTGAGCCACAAATGTTTATTTTTTTAAGCAGTGGATCTGTGTTTCTACTGCTCGATCCATTCAAGATTCAGATTGTAAATCCGATGCCATTCGTAGCGATTTGCTTTGCAGATTGCAATTAAAAAAGCCGCCCAATTAACTTGTTTTCGTCAATACAGTGCAGCTGTGAAGTGTACAAACGGCACCATTGACGTTTCAGCTGACAAATGCTCAACTGTGATGTGTGAAGAATTACAAAACCACTGTCTGCACTTCTTTTAGACATACAAACGTATTAATTGAAGGTTAAATCCAAAGGACAACATGTGATGTTATTTAGTCTACGTTCAATAACTGCAATTCATACAGGATAAAATATGTCCGATCTACTGTCACACTCTTAATGTTTATCACACATTATGAATGAATGCTTGCTTTCATTGTTACTTCTTTAGAATTTGACACACTTTCATACAGTGTCCATTGAAGAAAAGAAAAGGCATGATCACAATTTCCTCTTGCAACCTTTCTTTTAAATTCAAAGCTGTAAAAACAAGCCTTATAATTAGTGCAGCAAAGACTTTTACCAGTCATCCCCTCTACAGCAGTTCCTCAGCTTTCTCAGCAACACAGTGGGGACCACTACAATGATATCAGAAAGGGCTCGGGCTGATCTTTCCTGGTTTACACGAGGGTTAATCTTTAGCCTCGTGTTAATCATACAACTGTAATTCTCCTTTGCTAGCAGAGCTCAAGTCTGCATGATCAGTGGCACAGATATTTCCTAACCCTCTGAACCCCAAAACCCACCGGTGGGTTAAAAAATTAGACCATTTATTGTATCAAGAAACTGCAAAACAGGAAGAATCATTGGATTTTCTCTGTGCAACCCTGTTTCTGTGCAACTGGGAAGCCATGAGAGGTTCAGCTGTGACCAGCAGTCGCACAACAACAATTCAGGGACCTTTCAAGCTGAACTGAAGGCCGTGTTTACACAAAGCAAACAGGAGGCAAGTATGGAAACAGATTAGAAATGTAAGCAGTAAGATGTCTGTAGTATGTGGATTTTTATTCTAGTATTGGTAACACTTGTGGGCACTTGGAAAACTACTTCTGGCCATGGCTGTGCTGTTTCGAAAGCAGTGCAGGACTCATAGTGCAGTGCAAAATGAGCCCACAGTGAATAACAATGCAGACAAGAAACACCAACAAACTGCTTGGGAACAGAGGAAGACATGAACAGATCTCTTCCTAGCAGTTAAATGGCAGATCCAGCTTTGTGTAGATTGTTTCTTTATTCTGTATTTCTGAATAAACCGATCCGAACTGCATTAGCCGCCAGAGCCGTGATGTGAGGTCAGCGGTGGGCGTCGGGAGGACAGATGTGACACTTGATTGCATCGCCACTGGCGGCATCTTAGAGCCTCCTGCTCCAGTTACAGCCTCCCTTCGCCAGCTCGCGCATCAGCAGTCGGCCGTCCGCAAATCCTCAAACTAACCAGATTTGTTGTTCAATTACCCAACAATCTGTGCTCGTCCCGCCGTCCATCTTCGGCAAGAAAGAGGCGGCAGTACAGTGGATATTCAGAGCAAACAAAGCTTGAGACGTTTTGCCAGGAAAGAGAACAAAGAGTTTGCTTGATCGGTGCAAAATAACAGCACCGGAGAGCTGACTATACTCTGCCACAGCAGGAAATGCAGAGAATGAGGTGAGCTCCCAGAGAGCTTAAGCGCTCCTGGGGCACTTTATCTCATATTTCTAAGCTGAGTAATGACTGAGTGAAAGAGACTACGGAATATCCAGGCAGTAGTCGACAGGCTGTCAGCACCTCAGCTGGCTTTAAAAAGGGAGTACGCAGGAATGTGCGGTCCGCGTAGTCACAATAAACTTGTAGCAGGGAGCTGAGGCAAGCGAGATAATCAAAACAGCCATGTGAATGCAGCACAATACAGTCAGTTTAACAATAGCTGGGACTAAATTTGTAGTTTAAATTTTTCCAAAAGGCAAATATCTTTTAAATGTCTGCCTTTCAGACCTGTCAGTGGGTTCGAAAAGCAAATTGTCTTTACAAATTCGCTAAAATTACACCATTTATCTGAGCTAGAAACTGTAAAAAAAGAAAAAAGAAAAAAAAAAGAAAGAATCATTAGATTTGCAACTTTCCGAGGGTTCTTGAACTACTCGTCTGAGCTGTGCTATTCTATCTGATAGGTTGAAGATTAAAATAGTGATTTTCTCAATTAAAAATGTGTCAAAAAATAAACCATGTCCTCTGAGCAGATTCTGTAAAAAGCAAAAAATGATGTTGTCCTTGACACAACTGAGAAGCTATTAGTGACTCAGCTTCAAGCAACAGTCTCGTGACAAATATTAGGGAATTTTCAGCTGAACTGGGCTAAACTCCAGGCTGTTCTTACACAGAGTAGGTAAGAAGTGAAGGAACTAAAACTATGGGAACAAATTTAAAAATAAGTAGCAAAATAATTATAATAATATTTTTTTCCAGCATTGGCAACACCTGTGGGCACTTGGAAAAATATTATATATGTTGTCTGTTTGTTTTAGCTTCAGCTGTTTTGAATGTACTTTATAAATAAAGTTGAGTTTGGTTGATTTTTGGTAAAATAAATGTTTAAAGAAATCCATCGGCTCTGCATCGCTACAATATCTATAACTGAAAAATACAATGTTGGTGGTGTTGCCTGTGTACTTTACTTTTATGAGGCAGTTCTTGCATATGGCATAGTCTTTGTCCAGCTTGCTTGTTCCCTCCATGTTGCCAAAACCCAAATGGGTCCACACTTTGGACTTAAACGTGGATGGGGCGTCTCTTACGGTAGCGTTGCTGTCCTCCATTATACCTGTACAAACTCTTCTTGGGCCAATTAATTTCCGCTCAAGTCTCCTTCATGTGATCAACGCCACCATGTGGAGTCATTAAGTAGTGACCCTGGGGAAATGGCAGCTGGCAGTGGAGTCACGCGACATAACCACTAGGCTATTGGGGCGCCCACTATATCATTTAATATTCAAGTAACTTGGTGTTTGCTTTATCTGTTCTTCTAATTCCTAACATAACCAAGGCAATATAGCATTGAACGTTAAGTGTCAGCGGTTAAAAACAGTCTTAGTTTATGGAATAATGTACAACGTATTTCATTAATTTCAATAGTTAATCGATTATTGCTTCTTGACGTGACTGACTTTTGTTTAAGGTAATTCTATAAAACTTGCATCTCTAGTGAAAAACTGAAGGTGTGCCTTTTAAAAGATGTGGGCATGTCTAAGGAAAGTCTCTGTTGAGTTGTAGTAATCTAGTATGTGTACAGATTTAAAATCTTTCTAATATAATTTCTAGTATCTAATAAGATACACAAACTATACAGCAATGCTATCTATTGCAGCAGAACTTGTCATATCTACAGGGTATGTAAAGTGAAGTCATTATGGCAACAGTTATATATGAACTCTCCAACTAATGCAAAATAAACCATTTCAGAACATTGGTGTTAGTGTACAGTAAGTGGAAGTGCTTCAACTATCCATAGTGGCTGTGAGTGGGTCTGTTCACACTACAGGTATTGTACAGTGTGATGGCTGTTGGCACCACAGACTCCCTACAGCATAATGCTGCAGCTTGGGGGTAAAAGCCAGAGGCTGGAGATGCTCTGTCACCTACATCAGCTCACCATAGAGGGGGTGAATAGATGTCTGTAGGACAGATTTCAGTTTAGTTTGAGCCCTGTGCCCTGCTACTGCCTTCAGGCTGTAGCAGCCAGACTCTTTTTTTAAACCAGTTTGTTTATTCTACCTGCCTCCCATATCACAGCACTGCCTATTCTTCACACCACAGCCAAGAACAGCCACTGGCTAATACTGATTCAATAGCGGCATATGAGTTTGTACACCAGTCTGGATAGTTGCTGGTGTGTATGAATGGGTACTTTAGAGACTACACCTTCCTTCTCAGCTCAGTGCTGAGCGTGTTTGTAGTAAGTTCTTTCTGAAGTCAGCCACAAGTTTCTTCACCTTGCTGACACTGGCTACAAACAGCAGCATCAAAGACGCATTAAGGTTTTATTTTAGAGCTAAGACAGAAGATATGCCCCACCATACTCAAATATATCGCCTCATTCTTCTTACTAGAGTAGAACATATTGTAACTTTTGCATAGGTGCGTCTTTATAGCCTCCATATCATAAACACTGCATTGTGTAACTGGTTTCTACACTTGTTATGAGCATTCAGGACTCCCAGTGCACCACCTGTAGACTCATGTCACTCCATATATACATGGGAAATATACAAACTATATGTTTCTTATCATCTTGTCATCACCTCTGCATTACCATGGCAATGTTATGTAGTCATCTCCTCCTACAGTACTGTATCTGGTCTTCCCTCTCTTTCTCTGTAATTATCCACATCCAGCAGCCCAGGTTGAATCTTGGAGAGGATTTGCTGCAGGATCACCAGCCACTGAGAACAACTGTCATTCATTTTACTCTACAGCCTTGGGCCTCAGAAATCTGTGTACAAGCTCATGCAAACGCCTACATGTTGCAACTGAACCTACATGCAACACGCATGCATATGCACACACACGCACTCACATTGGTGGTCATCTAGTCAAGAATAGAAGTTCGATGTTCCAGGGAAGCAGTGAGTTTAGAGTAGACATTTCAAGCTCAGTCTCACCACAAGGTCACAGCCTGCAGGCAGCAGCAGCAGCAGCAATAACGGCTCTCCATCTCCCAGCCCCATTTAACTGACTGATGCTTTTTGACATGGCGGAGCAATCGAGCCAGTTAGCCTCTGGGAGGCTTCAATTAGGACCAAGACTTAATGCAGCAAAGAACTTTGCAAAGCCCTGATACGAGGTTACAGCCAGACCCAAATCAATAGGAAGAATATGGTTAAAGGCAGCTGTGCTGCATCCAACACTCACAGAACTGCTAGAGCGCTCAGACATGGGTGAATGTAGATTGGATGTGGGTAAAGGAGTGAGTTTTCTGTTGGTGGCAGATGTGTATTTTATTTAGGCTGAATAGCCCTAAGTTGTCTTCTGAGAAAGAGTTTAAACTCTCACAGGCAATTACTAAACGATATTTGGAGGGAAACAGGTGTCTGAGACTGCTTGTATAAAACACGTGTTTGAAATTTAAAGATATTGGAAATTGTTTCAGCTGCACCTGTTGCCTGTGAGCTGCGTTACACACAGACACACATGCAAACACATTTTGTACCAGTATGATAATGAAATAAAGCAGCAGGGCTCTGAGTGACGCGGCTGCTGCACTATTTCATGGTTCCTCCGACAGATCCATTTCCTTGCAGCAGGCATGAGATTCAGGCGAGGCTCCTATATAACTGCCACTGCCACCTTGCATGGGCCTTATGTATCTGATTTATGGATAAGATGCGTGTGGTTATACACTCCCTCAGGGACCAGCCCTATTTGATTTTGTCAGGGACAATTAAACAGTCCTTGATGGGCCTAACAAACTGGAATATGATGAACTATGACATTTTTTATTTTATGTAGGATTCGTGATTCTTGATTGAAATAGAGAAAACAACTGGGAATAGGTTTCGGTAGAGAATGTAAGTATTGCACTTATTCTACACGTTTGCATCAGCTTCATGAATTAATAGCAAATGCTTAAGTTCTGTCTGACTACTCAATTCTTGGGTACATGTTACATTGACAAAATCTCCTTTTCTTTGCTTTTATCAAAGCAGTGAGTGGTATTCTGTGCCAGGAAAACACGGTTTGATGGAGCAGGGGAAAAACAACTTTGAGTCAGGCAGACCTTGAGGTTGCCTGTACATCATTTTCCCCCCACAGTGCGAGTGCATCATTGTCTGGGCTGTAGCAGTCAGAAATGACAACAGAGGGTGACACTGAAAGGTCCCAGAGTTCAGCTGCCTGAAAAGTCACTGGGCTGCCTCTGACAGAAAGTCACACAGGGAGAGAGGAGGGGATTTGACAAAACAACAACCTTAAAGCACTACAGATCTCTCAGAAAAACACACGGAAATGTGCATATTCTCCTCCTCCTTCATCCATCCATCGCTCCATCCATCCATCCATCCATCCATCCATCACACACACCGTCTGTCTTTTGGTGTCATTTAATATAAAGCATGCAGACAGGAGGCTTGTGTATATTGCATAAATAATAGTCTGGCTTAAACAATTTATTGGTTATGAGAAAATGAAATGTCAAAACACTGGATAACTGATTACTTGTTTAAGTTTTTCATCCAGGTCCAACTTCTGTGAAATGAAGAATTTCTGTTCTTTCATTTTATACACCACAAAAGATTTAATAATTTGGGAGTTTGGACTGTTTTGGCTGATATCAGCTTGGGGGAAATTGTGATCAGCAA
>OMNN01030759.1:0-67167 GCA_900302755.1 Chromis chromis
GTGTAGTACATAATGTTGCAGGGTTTTAACCATGATATTTAATTCTAGTCAACTTGTAACATTAATCTTATATCTCTATTGGAAAGTATTTTGGCTTGACATCTGTTGTTTTATATGTGTCATATAGATACGGGCAGTTTGATTTAACTTGCTAAATAGTGCTCCCATAACGTTTGACTAAAAAAAGTCTTCCTTGTGATAACCCAGTGGTTCCCAACCTTTTTTGGTCCGTGACTCCATTTTGACATCACAAATTTCTGGCGACCCCAGAGACATTATTTTTTCTAGAATTAGTTTTTGATCAAAGATGTCCATTACATATGCAAGGAGGCACATTTTCTGCTGGTCACACAGAAAGTCAACAAAATCAGGGTTTTTTTCACATCCATGGAAAACGCCAACAGTTTGTTTCTTATGGAGCTGAAACAGAGACAGCATAGGTTTTGTCATTGAAAAAAAATTTTCTATGACAACTTGTTGTTCAAGTTTGTGTGTCAGGTTGAAGCAAGGGAACTGAAGTAGTGGTAACTGTAAAGTCACATGTTCTCGGCCTTCAATCAAGATGCGCCAGCTCAGATATTTTTAAATGCTGCATTTTATTTGAACTAGATTTATATTCGAGAAAGTGAAAGAAAGTATAGAATACAGTTGTTTAAGATTGTGTGTGGTATTTTAATTTTAAAAACAATAATAATTAGTTTAAAAAAATATTTTTATCAGTAATTTTTTTTTTTATCAATTACTAGACATTTCAGGCGACCCCATTTGAATTCCAGGTGACCCCATGTGGGGTCCCAACCCCAAGGTTGAAAAACACTGTGATAACCTAATCTACCTACATTGCCACCAATGCAACTTAACTGCAAACAGTGCAGTTGGACATTTAGACGTGTCATTAGTTAAGCACTAGCTAATGTAGCTTTGAGGTGATGATGATGGTTCTTTCTAATTCCACTGAAACTGATGTTTTTTAGTTTCAAACTTGTAGCAATCTAGCAAGCTTGAGTGTTCATATGGAGTCTTGTTTCTATCCATCTGATAAGTATAAGTTCAATATCCATTATACTGTTTTTTGGTTTTTTTTGCTCTTTTTTTGTACTCCACCAGCTCCCAATGGAAATATCTGACATTTTAGCCATTAAATGTTCCACTATGTTCAATAGACAGTTGCTAACTTTGTCTGCTAGCAGTTGCTAAGCAGTTTGCCATAATCGCTGTCAGGTGATCCACAGTTTACATAGTGTTTGGACTTATCATCACTAGCTGATATATTTCTGTCATTCATCATGTGTGAACTTTGCCTCTTGTACAAAACTGTCAGAGCGTTATTGTTTGAAATGGCACGAAGTGCGGCATAAGCTTTCAGTATATTGACTCTGTGTTGTGGACGTAGACGCTGTTCAAAACATACTTCGATCTTCGAAACGTTGGGTAACATCGAATTACTGCAGTGGGTTGAAATTGCAAAGAGAAATATGCTGCCTTGTTTTATTCGTAGCTCAGCTGACCACAGGACCCTTTTTGGAGCCAAGTAAAACTTTATACGGCTTCCTCAATGAGGCCCTTTTGTATCATGATCATGATTAATATTTGTATGAAGCCAAATTTGTAATAAAAAAAAAAGCCCTCAAATAAAGAACTGCACACACTTTTGCAATAAAAGTTGTGCTTTTCTTTACTTTGCTCCAGAACTGCAGAAAGCTCATCAGGACAAAATAAAATGACTGATGAATAGTCTTTCAGGAGTTGGTAAAGCAATAAGAGAAAAGCAGCTCAATACACTGGGAAATAATAATCCCTCTCCTCCTGATTCTCCACTTTGCTGTCATATTGCACCCTACCTGCAGAGGGGATGAGCAGGAAAGGTCAAAAAGAGGCAGAAGCTGAGAGTCAATAGTTAAAGAAGAAATGAAAGAGGATGAAGAGGAGGATGGGGGAGGAGAAGATCCCTCTGTCAGACACGGGGCCGAGGACTGGGCTCAGAAGAGTGACACGACCCCGGTGTGGTCCCACACCGAGCGCATTAATGAGCGTCTGAGAGGGATTTAAGGTCCAGGGCTTAGCACAGATCAGGCGCTGATTCTGTGCCTCAGGAAAAAACAGGACGAGAGTCTGAGCCTCCATTATGGAGACAGCAGCACGTGCTGGAAGAGACGCATTAAGGTCGTCTCAAATGAAAGCAGCACCTGAAATAATGAGGTAAAAATATATACCACGCTGGAGAGACTGAGCCTCGTCCTGAGCTGTCTGATCCCATCTGAGATAGAAAATGATGCTTCCAATCATGATGAGTTAGATCAAATACCGATAACCAGTGATGGAATACAACTAATTACATTTATTCAACTATTATAGTTCAATTCAGTTTTAAGATAATTATACTTTCCATTTTAAGCAACCATATACTTCTACTATCCGGATGGTCAACGAAGATATTGTTTATTATTGTGTTTTTGCCTTTTTTCTGTCTTTTGAATTCAAAGTTTACTTGCAAAAGAAAACAGTCTTTGTGTCAGGGACCTCGGTTGGTGAGTTTAAAGTTTGTGTGTTGAGATGTTTGAACCCTGTTATACAACACTGCAACCATCCTGCTCAAGCTGGAACAAGACTTTAAACTCCACAGTGTTCTCTAGTATTTACATTGTCATACGAGATCTAAAAATAGAAACCAGACACTATTACTCAATTCAAGGGGCAAGAAATAAGTGGTTCTGGGGCCTGAATCTACACATAAAATACAGAAAAGCATCATGAATGATTCACCTTGTTGTACCACTTCAACAAGTTGTACCATTTGATGCCCGCATTCAGATAATAATGGAGAGGAAAACAAATGTCAAGGTCAAGATAAACAAAATCTAAAGTGAGACCAACTTTTTGAAACTTCTCGACTCTTTTAGGAAAGGTTAAAAACAGTGCAATAAATAAAACAGAATCCCAACTGCACGCATTTGACTTTCTTTAGGAGCTGCCATGTGAACTGAAAAAGCCCAAATGAACGTTATGTAAACACATTCCCTGCACGCACAGCCCAAACAGCCACAGCTGGCTGAACTTGCGTAAGAGATCCTGGCTCAGACTCTGTGTATGCCATCCGGGTTTGTAGATCACTGGAAATCTGCTTTAGTTCAGTCCTGTGTCACAGGCACCAGCTGCATGGCACTGCAACGGATGGATTAACATAAGTGCAGGATTGAGGTTGTCCCAGATAACTACAGAATCAAAAGAGAATTTTGGCCCTGGGTGATTTCCAAAAGTGCTCATGAAACTTTTCGGGGGTTGTTCAAAGGTCGTACTGCGCTGTAATATGAACCAAACCCAGTAGAAGTTTTGGCTATTAAAACTTTGTTGAATTCGTCTGAATGTCTTCGGGCTGTGGGAAGAAAAATAAGCACACAACTGATACCATGTAGTAGACACAATGAATAATCTGCTTGATGAAAAGTATTTTATTTGAAATTTGCCTACAAAGACACAGCATAGAACAGAAGAGAATACACCCCTGTGCAATATCCCTTAATTGAGCTGAAAAATCTCATTGTGAGACTTCACAAAGATGGAAAAGGATACAGAAAGATCAGTGACCTACTAAAAATCTGTTAAAATGAGCCATAGTACCACTAATCAGGGCTGCAGGGGCTGTCCTAAAAATATCACCACAGATAGTGCACTCTTTGCACAATCTAGCCCTGAAAGACCAACTTTGCATGGGGGTCTTCAGTGGAAATCTGAGTTTCTGTGACAACTCAGACAAAGAACAAAACATTTGCCTACTCTTTGTCACAATAATGCAAGATCTTTCCTAGAGAACTTGAAAAGAAGCCTGATGAATATTGGAACACATTCTTGGGTCAGCTCAAGAGAGAAATCAGGATATATTTGTTTGGCTCAGATGGGATCCAGTTTGGCATGAACCTGACCAGGACCAACACAGTGAATGCATAGTCCTGACAGTGAAGCACAGAGGTGGGAGTGTGATGATATGGAGCTGCATGAGTGCAAAAGGTGTTGGAGAGATGACATTTATAGATGACACCATGAATGTCCATGGATAAAGACTGTTGAACAGTTCCACATCAGTCATTGCACTGAACTGAAAACCTGCACCAAGACCTAAGAAACAGCATTTCGTTCATCCTGCAAAGGGTCGAATGACAATAAAGAAGTCTGAGTCTGAGTCTGAAACTACTGGCTGAGAACATAACTTCCAGTCTGCAGAAGTTCGGGAGAATTGAAATATTCCAGCATGATATCGAATGAAAGCACACTGCCATCACACAAGAGTTTCTAAAGGAAAAAAAGAGAAATGTGTGACTTGTATGTATGTTTCCTGACTTGAATCAAGGAGAAAGCCTTTTTTGGGTACATTAAAGAAAAATGTAGAGCAACACAACCCCTCTAAAGAATGGCAGAACATATCTCCAGAAGTGTAGTATGACAGAGGATTATCATGAAAAATAAAGATGAACCAAAAGTATTGAAAACAGGATTTGATCAAATTTGATACATTTTGATAAATGTGTTTACTGACTCTTAGTTCCTACTGTGGGCCTGTATTTTTAAGATAGTAGCCTAAATTCAAACCATTAGTTTTTCATTTTAAATAAGATCAAATAACAAGTAAAGTATTGCAACTACTATAAGATGATACGATGTTGGCTCATTTGACATTTAAGTGTCATTGCATAGGGGCATGCTGAGGTTAATTGGTGATTCTAAATTGGTGTATAGATTATGGATGGATGGGGGTTCTCTGGATGTTTCTCTTAATGTAGCTATGGAGTGCATAAATGTTTTGGAGCTATTGTATTTGTCAGTATGTGTTTAATGATGCTTTTATTCTCTTACAGAAAGGGCATGAAGCTGTATCCAGCAGATTTTCAGCTTCACTTAGCATACTGAAAGCAGGGTAAAGTTATGTCCAGAGCTACAAAAACAGCAAGCACTCTAAAGCTTACAAATTAATATGTCAGATGTTGTTTGTTTAACCTGTACAGAAACACGAGTAAGAGAATTGTAAAAAAAATAACGGGAGCTACATACTGGAAGTACTGGTTGGATCTTGTTGAAGGTCGTTAGAGGTGCTGGTTGGACAGAGCCAGGCTAACGTTCTTCCTATTTCCAGTCTCTCAGCTAAGCTAAGCTAAGGTAAGCTTATCATCCGCTGGCTCTATGCATAGGTATAGGGAATGTAGACACTTGACAGTGGTGTCAATTATCTAATGCAGCTCTTGTTAAGGCAGTAAATGAGCTTATTTCCCAAAGGTTTTTTTTTTCACAATGTAAATGTGGCACTATTTCAATAACTCAAATTTTCTCCTATTTGCTCATAGCACGTATAATTGCACCTGATAGCGTGTTTTAGTGGGGTAGCTAGACTATGAAGGTCTTTAAATTAGAATTCTCAAGCAGGAAATGAAAAAAATGCTGATTGCAGAATGGGAGAGATGAGATGTTTGAAACACTCAGAACAAGGCAGATTTTATAGGAGGTAGAACATATAGTAAGCAAATTAAAGCATTTTAAATAACAATGTATAAAACACTGTGAAAAAAAATTGAGGCTCAATTGGAATTATAACTGAAATTGGCACGACCCTCAGATTTAAGTTAAACAGAGTTATAGCTATAGTTAGGGTTAGTTAGACATAGTTATAGCCATGTGTGTGGTTCACACTCACTGCTCTCATTTATAGTTTTTCTAAAACAGGCTGACAGAATCAGCTGTAAAACCCAACGAGCAAGCTGATACAGTTAGGAACTCCCAGGTCAAGAAAATGAAGCATTTAGCTACTAAAGATATTTCCCTTATCAATTGGTGGAGACCAAAAACAGAGCTAAAAGGAGAGTGAGTATTCCATTTACATTCACACTGTGGCAGAAACAAAGCTCAGCATGGATCATTTTTGCTCCATATTGCTTAATGTGTGTAGGATGTGCAACTTTAATAAGGAATTGCTTGCTTAAAGGTTTACAATATAAATTCAGGTGATAATGTGCTGCGGTCAGAAAAAAATCTGATTGCAAGTTTACAAATGATATTATGTTTCTGTGACAAAGACTCCACAGCATACATTAAACATAGTCAT
This sequence comes from Chromis chromis, assembly GCA_900302755.1. Lineage (NCBI taxonomy): Eukaryota > Metazoa > Chordata > Actinopteri > Pomacentridae > Chromis > Chromis chromis. The sequence goes on from OMNN01030759.1 coordinate 6,089, forward strand.
ACAGTTTTGTTTGACCGCAGCATAAATAACCAATGTGTGTTTTCTCTGGAGAGAGAGAAACCAGAAAACATTTTCTTAATTTCATACATAAATACTACTTACATATGAATAAGAGCATTGACTGTGATGGGGAAATTGGAGCTAATTTACCAGAAGCTCTTACCTTTGCATGAATATGAGGGAAGGTCATGCTCTAACAAGTACAGCCAGGCACTGATTAGGGGGTAATGCACTTAAGTGGAGTAAAGTGGTCCACTGTATAATTGAAATAGACTGGATTTGCCTCACTTGGTTTGCCAGCATGGCATAGTATTACCAGTCACAGGAACACATAGCTTACAGCTGCTGATTTCATCAGCTCAGGATGTAGAGGCAGCTCAACAATGGGCCACTGTTTAATAGAAACCTGTAGAAAAATACAGCAAATGAAACAACCTTATGTGATTTACAGTCAGATTTGTCTTGAGCAGATGTTTGCATTTATTACTTATTGTGGTGCAGCTTCACAAAATATCAGGTTTTCATTCTAACCAGATAAAGGATGTTGGATTAAGAGGTCTGTAGATTTCAGTCTTCAATACACAACCTTTATTTATACAAAGATAGATAGACACAGTTGCTACGACTGATTCAAATGCTGTTTTTTATTGTTTTGCTGTCACAACGAATGAAAAAGTATTTGGATATCTTTACCTGAATAAAAGTAGCCATATCATAATGAAAACAATACTCTATTACAAGCATAGTTTGTGCATTCCATATTTTTTAAAGGTAAACGTATTAACACAACATACATTTTAAGTATCTGTAATTGTCATCAGTAAGTAATAGTAGTAATAACTAGTGAAGTCCAAGTGCAAAACTGTACTCAAGTGAGTAAATGTACTTTCTTTCCCCTGGATTTTCCTCTTTATATGACAGTTTGATTCACTGGACTTGCCATTCCCATATAATGCATCATAATTCTAGGATATATTTATTTCCAAGTCACACTAGAACAGTGTGTACTGCAAGATTATTCTGAATTAAACCCGATCCATATGGCTTTTTATTTGACCCTGTCTGTGTACTGAAATTGAGCAAGACCGTGTTTGTGTCCTAACTGAGGTAATTCTTTTAAGCGAAAGTAGACAAATCTGCTATTGGCAGATTTCTCACACTGTGGAGACCAGTGGCGACAGGCTAGTCAAGCTGCAGATGTTCACAGATTATAGGCTTGTACAATAATCAGCTTGGTGGAGACGTGCTCACTCTCTCATTACGTGTGGCGCACAGTGTGACAGACAAAGATGTTGGTCATTATTCTTTACAAACTGCACAAGTGCAAGTTTGTTTTTAGACTAAAGTGAAAAGGTAAGCAAATTAGACAACTGTGTGCTCATATGTGCAGACCAAAGCAGTTTTGTAAATATATAAATTAAAGCAATGGATCATATTTACACACCATTATCTGACAAAACCCTCAGTAGAAAACTAAAGGCCAGCTCTGCTGCCACGTACTGAAGTTCCCAGGGAGTGTCTGGTGCCTGGTTCGGGGTCAATAGCTCAATAATTCAGATGGGTACAACCTGAAAAAAAGCAATGCGTATTTCATGAGGTGCAGACTCTGGTCTCCAGAATACAGGAACGATCGCAAGCGAAGCAGTCCAGCAGAACATACCATTCCAGTGAAAACTGCCATAACACATGTTCATGTGCTTCAGTGTTTCTTGCAGTGTTGTTCTGATGGATCATATAAAACTGTAGAGCTGCTCCTGTTTTTGCAGCCACCCCCTCTTCATGAGGTTATTTTTACTGCTCCTTCCAGGACAAAAACCACAAGCAGTTCAAAATTAATTACTAAGCATTGCAAGCTTAGCATGTGACACCCAAACTCATGAATATACCCTTTCATGTGGAGGTCACACTAAAGCAGGGCCTTGCCCAAATTTGCTTGGAGCATATCTAAATATTTAATGCAAGATGACTTTCCTGCGCTTTCATTTGAGTGCTGTGAAAAGCAGTAAATTTCTGGTCTTTTATGGGGAGAGTAGACTGCTAGAGCAGTTAAAATGCCTTCTGAGTGGAAAGTGACATCCTAAAAATACTCACAGGGACACAATGCCCATAGGTCTTTTAAAAGAAAAACCTCATGCATGGCACATATATAGTGTGTAACGTTTAGATGGAAAGATATGTTTTCCCATCTGAACTTGCATCGGAGCAGTTATTTAAAGTGATTGTATTAAAAGCGAGCAAAGCTAACATCTGCAATGACACTGTCTATTTTGGACTCCGATCGCAGGAAGCACTTTTCTTTAATGGATGACTCATGCTGGTTGTTGACAAGAACATGGTCCAATGTTCCCGTAGGATTTGCCTCCCACTCACATTACCCATTTTAGGGTTTAATCAAGAACCGGGGTATCAGATGAGGTCAATGCCAAACTTACCTCCCAGTGTCGGCTTTGTTATCTCTTTTCAATCCATTTGGCAAAGCATTGACAGACACGCTGTCTTGTTTTTCTGAGCAACAGCACAGTGAAAATACATAAAAATTGATTTGGGCTTCGGACCAAATTCATTCAGAACTATGGTAATCAGATTTTGCATGGAGCCATCACTCAGTGTTGCACTGATTTTATCGCTAATAGCATTTTCTGTGGTGATGTAGGCGTTTCCTGTGTATTAAAATACAAGACTGTGGAAGATGCAAACTGTAAAAATGGAAGACACAGATGATAGCATGAAGTTAGTAACAATCAACTGATTGTATTGATCTGCGTTCCAGTTACTTAAAAGGATGCTCTAAGAAAAAATTTGCCAGCTATGGCAGCGAGTAACAACAATGGCTCTGTGTAGATTTTATGCAATTGATTTTACAGGTCATCTCCAATGAAGGGTCACACATATTCATTTATGTAACCATTTATCTCAACCTATTATTAAATGACTCAGATAAGCAGGCTGGAAAAGTTGATTAACACTACCCACAAGAATCTGGTTTTAAGTAACAGATGGATAACAGAAGTTACAGAATCATGGAGACTGTCTGTTGTATTTATCAGTTTTCCTGAAGTATTTCAAACATATCTGATCAAACGAAAGACCAAAATTTCCTCCAACCACGTCGTAAAGCAGCAGCTGGTATAACTGTTCCAAAAAGGCACAGGGGCGAGGCACAACACTGTTTAATTGTGGGGATAGTGTTCTCATTTTTGTGGGTTTTCCACAAAAAGTGGACAGGAAGTATTGTGTAAAGCTTTTTTTTTTTCTTAACATAAAACTTTAGTGTTTCGACAGAATTCAAAATCACTGGATGGACTTGGATGGGAGATTGCAGTTGTTTCAGTGCCTTACATGTGTAATGACATGGGAGGGGACATCAGACATTCCAAAGCATCCAATAAGCACCTCTGTTGTACTACTGGCACCTTTAATCTGCAGGTTTGTGTGGGCAGATATGTAGGTTTGGATGTTGTGGGCAGAGTAGTAACATGCAGTGGTGTGATGATGATGCAATTGACTATGATGTGGCTGTGCTTTCTTTATTCAACTTAATTTATGCATTTAAGCAGTAATGCCCTAATCGGACTCGTACATTTGCACCTGGCAGCTGCTCAGTTTAACCTCAGTCCAATCTGTTGGTTAGGTTATAGGCCTCTCTCAAGGACACCTCAGTGGTAGTAATGACTTTCTCACGCAATACAGTGTACAGTGAGATTTATCTTGCTGGTCCAGTGGTCCTTCAGGCCATCACTGCCCTCATTCTACAGATAGAGCTCAACCAAAGCATGAAAATCTGGCCAGCTTATACCAATAGTGAAGCCTGTTAGAGGGCTACACGTGTACTCATAAAACTTGAATTACATCCAGTAACTACTGTTTTTCTAATAGAACTCTGGTAGAACCATTTCTCTGACTGTTGTTCCCATAGAGATGCATTTTAAAAGCACCAACACCCCCCATTCAACCACATACAACCGAGTAGTTCTGACCAACCAGAAAATGTTATCACTGATTTCATATTATTGACATTGAAATGTGTATAGACAGTATCAAATGCATCTGTTTTTATATGTAGATTTAAAAAAAAAAGCTGTATGTTATTGTTAGTTAAAGTGTGCATGATTTAGCTTTAGCTGTGGATATATTTGAAGCTCTTGTCCAGACTCTTACAGACTGAACGGATGAAACAGACTTTGAAGAGTTCTGGAAACAAACTGCTGAACATTGAAGACTGACCCAGAAGCTGCAGCCAAAAGAAAGAAACTAAATATTGGATGGACATAGTGTGATGTCTTAACTAGATGCGTGTCCTGAACAGACCAAGAATGCTTTTGACTCAACAAGTGTCTCATGTCATTTTAAATGTAATTATCTTATGAGTTAAGCAACCATTCCAGGTTTTTAATCAATTAAGGATTACACAAGTAAAATGCAAACTCTGATGTACTTCTACATGGCATGCTCTCCCGCATAAGCAAATGATAAGAGTGAGTGACTGAATAAAACCAGTATTTGGCCTACAGCGAATTATGGTAAGAAAAATAAATGAATAAGACCTTTGCCAACACCCCTATAAAAACAGTCTGGCTCCACCACTGGCATGAAATGAACACTTGCTTGCACTTTTGAAAGAACGCCGTGCAGTTCAGAAGTTTATCGTGTATTGTGCTGAGTGTTGTGTTACGATCAAATTCCAGACGGCACATGCAGTTCTAGAGGAGAGAAAGGTTATTAGTTTGACTTAAGGGGCTACTAATATTAGAAAGGAGTTTCTTAATGAGTCTGGCAGTAATGGAGCTGGAAGAACAAGTTGTCTGAATCTAAACAGAGACTGGAACCCTCTGACGGACCCTTCCCACACATTAAACTAGATATGATACTGTCGCAGGAGGGGGACCAAATCACAGGTGATATCATTGGCATAAGTCATTTAAAGCATAAATCCTAATGTGTTTGTAAACAGGGAGAAGAACTTGGCGAGGGGTTCTGGAACATTACAACATTATTTATAATGGCACTTTGGAGGAACTGGAATTCAGCCATTTAAAGGCCAGAGTTAATCCTAGCTATGTTGTCAATGTTCAGAAGAAAGGCAGCCATTAACTCAGGGAAAGTGTATTTCATATTTACACAAAAGCGATTTAGTAGAAGGAAACCGGACTTTTCTTTTTGGTTCTTGAAGACATTTCACCTCTCAACCAAGAGGCTTCTTCAGCTCTAACAGACTAGTAGGGAATTCCAGATATGTATTCTTATCCCCAAATCTTACAGCTAATGGCCCATTAATTATCCAAGACTCACGTGCCTAGAGGTGAATATCAAGACTGCATTATAAGTACCTGATCAGTGGTGCAGTAGATGGCTGTTGCAGTTTAACATAGATTGCTGTTCTCAAAGGAGTGTCCCTTATCCTTCAGATACAGGTACACTGCTTGTACTGAGGAACTCTCCTGTGTTGAGCCATGTACTTGTGGACCAGGTTTTTAAGCTCCCCTCGATATATTACCAAAAGGATTATGAAACTGACTACAACAGTAATCTCTAAACAGAGGAGAGGCTCTACAACACCACTTACCAGGTATTTATAATGCAGTCTTGTGATCTCTGAGTCTTCCTGGTAGTTTTACAACTATTCACACCTCGAGGCATGTGGGTCTTGGATTTTCAGTGGGCCATTTGCCATGTGATTTGGAGTGACAGTATATACCAGGGACTACCCATCAGGCAGTTAGAACTGAAGAAGCCTCTAGGATGAGGATGGATGGTCCTTGTTCTTTAAGAACCAAACAGAAGTCCAGTTGGCTGCTAATGAAGCTCTTAGCTTCCATTGACCTGGATGACTGAGAATCTACACAGACATTTCATATTTACTATGGTTTGGATGTATGAATACAAAAACAAATGGAAGGCAAACAAAAATATCTCTGGCTTAGCCTTTGCTTTCAAAAATGCCTTAACACAGCTAGATTCCCGACAGGACAAAATTGGCTTTTTCTCATTATCTGATAAGGGTTAAGACCTACAAAGAACCCATATTTCCTGCCCTGCAGCAGTCTCAAAGCTCTCAACTCTGCTGGGGAGACGAGAGATTGGTGTCATGATGAGACAGGGAGAGCCCATCTATCCATTCATTAGCTATCGCCTCTTTATCCTGTAAAGGGTCATGGTGGGGGGGAACCTAGCAGGGACTGGGCAGGAGGCGAGGTACACCCTGGACAGGTCATGAGTCCATCAGGGTAACACACAGAGACACACAATCAAACACACTCACATAGACAGACAGAGTGAGCCGCAATATTTTTTATATCGCTTCCTAGAGTGATAAAATGCCTCGGAGCGATGTTCATAAATGTCAGTCATGCCCCGGCAGAGAACTCAGCTGCTGAATTAATATTATATGTCAAACAATGCTTAATCCAATTTTATGGGTCTATTCCGGTTGCTCACTCAGTCTGAGCCTCCAGTCATGCAGTCATGTCCTGGCCTGCACGGTGAAGCCAGACTAGATAGTCAGCGAGCTCTTAGACTTTTAGTTGAGAAAATGTTTAATGGATGGCATTACAAGGGAATGTGTCTGAAAATCTGAACAGTATGTCCACTTTTCAGTAAGTGTTACTTTATTTAGTCCACATAAAATGTTTCCATTTATAAAATCCAACCTGAGGCGTAACAAACTGACACTCCCCACAAGTTAGCGTTTTATTTCGGGACTTTCTTCACATAAAATTTTAAAGGATCATGTTTTAGTGTGTGAACAGTGACACAGTGATTATTCACAATAATCACAAGTAGGGCAGAAGCCAACAGTTTTATTATCAATTACTGTGAACATTATTATTCACTTGGTCAGTTAGGACTGCCTTTCACAATTTTTCACATGGGAATGTTTTAAAATAGTTTCTTATGTCTGATCAACAGTCTAAAATATGTCAGTTTATAATAAAATACAAAAGAAAAAAGGAACATATCCTCACATTTGAGAAGCTGGCGGCATTGAACTATGGTATTTTATTCTTGAGAAATCTGTTAAATGATTAATTCATTATACATTTTATTTATGAGTTTTCTTTAAATTAACTAAATAATTCATCTATACTTTCTTCAGCACTATGTAACAGGCTTATTGGGTAAGTGTGTCATTTTGTAGGTTGTTAGCTGGTTGTGTTGCAACATCTTGGTGACAAATTTAGCTTGAATGCAGACGTTTGCAAAGGGGACTTAAGCGGGTGATGAAATATATGTTACATGGACCTTAGTGGACCTTTGAAATAATTACTCATGCATAAAGTATTAAGTCTTGACTGTACACCCTTATGGACACGCACACGGAAGCTACAGACAGTGGTCATAGTTGTTGTTATTATACTTCTACATTTATTTCTTTAAACCAATCACAATTGTTTTGGGAGGAACTAAATGAAGGTTGCAGCTTTGAGGTTCACTCCAAATGGTGACAAGGAAAATTTGCATGCAGGAGACGGCGACTGTCATTAAAATGGATAATCCACCGGGGGGAAAAATAGCAGGGCTGCCTTACTGCGCAATCCAAATCCTCTGCAAAACTTAAAATTGTCAGTGTGGTACTTTGATAGCCTAGAGGTTCTTGTTGTTTCCCATAGAAAATAAGATTCTAAAAACAGTAGCATGCAGAAAGCAGTAGGAGAGATAAAAGCTACCTGAAATGTGCAGCCAAAGGCAGGCTTATACCTGCAGCCTACATCCGGTGAGTCAGACTTTTGGGATGCATGCCGACATCCACCAGTGGGTCCATGCAATCACACACTTGAGGAGATGACTAAATTGTTGCCATACAGATCCTCACATACTCATGGACGTGCTTGCAACAATGACCTAAAACTGGCCTTATGTCTTGATTATACCCTTTCAGATGCACACAAACAGCTAGAGACATAGACATACATTGACAGCAGGTTGTATCTACAGTACCTGCAAAAAGCATCCACTGCCCTTGGAAGTTTTCTCCTTTTATTGCTTTTCAGCACTGAATCATGGTCAATATAATTTGGCTTTTTGACGAGAATTTACAAAAAAAAAAAGACTCTTTCATGTCAAAGTAAAAACAGATCTACAAAGTAATGTCACTATAAAAATCGGTGGCTGTAAGTGTCAATGTGTGGACCTATCTATCTATCTATCTATCTATCTATCTATCTATCTATCTATCTATCTATCTATCTATCTATCTATCTATCTATCTATCTATCTATCTATCTATCTATCTATCTATCTATCTATCTATCTATCTATCTATCTATCTATCTATCTAGAATGTTTGGGATCTAACTTATATGTTTTTGTTTTCTGAAATCCCTGCACAACATTCGCCCAGAAAAATTGATTCGCAGCTATTCTTTGATTAGCTGCAAATTGCCCTCACATTTGTTTCTGCGTTTGTCTATTGGTTGTCCTTTCCATTCATAGGCTGGCCTGTTCAAAACCAGGCTTCAAATTCCCTCAGAAAGTCAGTGACATTAAAATGTCCTTTGATGTGCCTTCCCCAAGCAGGGAGCACTAACAGTAATAGTGATTCTGTCACTTAATGCTTTTCCGGGGATCAATAGCTCTTAAATGCTAAAGTGGGACAATTAAAAATAAATAGGAGGTTGCTCTAGTCTAAATCAGATTATACATTGCTGCCCCTAGCAGGTCCTCAAAAGCACAGTATGCCTCCTCAGCGAGTCATCTGCACAGCACCCTGGTTTGTGACTGATGCATATGTAAGTGAGGATGAATTAGAAAGACACAGCTCATTTTTTTCTTTTCCTAGCAGAGGCTCTTTCATTCTGTTAATGCAACAATTTGAGAGGAAAAACACTCATTTTCTATTATTATGTTATTAAAAAAAATCTGATACTACTCACATAAAGTAAACATAACCAGTATCTAACAAAGATTACTATGATGCAATTAAAATCAGAGAAAACACCTAAATGGCAAAATAATGACGTGGCTGAGATTTATATTGGCTTTCGAGGATCCATCAGCCTGAGCCATGGCGGCGAGGTCGCAGGTTGGCTCCAGCTCCCCTGTGGCTGCTGCTGTAATGTCAACTCTGGCAGTAATACAGCTGTAACTGGAGGCAGAGCGTGATGGGAACCCGCTCTTGACAGACATGACCAAACCCAACACAATTAGCTAGCGACAGCAGGTGCTGCCTAACTCTGTTGCGTTAACATGTCTCAGGTTTCCTTGTAATGGCCACAAAGTGATCCTAACTTTCAATTAACACATCCCCTGCCTCCATCACCACGGCCAGCCAGTCATTTCCACATCCCCGCCATTAGCTGCGTGGGAAGCAGTGCTTTGGCACAGGCGAGCTCTGTGCATGCTGACTGTGAACAGTTTTCACAAACAAAGACGCTCATGCACTCCCCCCTCACACACACACACTTATACACAAACACCATTCCATTCTTCAGAGTTTTAAACAAACACCATTCTTCAGAGTTTTACACCACAGATTTGTAGCAAGAGCTACTAAGGCTTTAAGAGACTGAATATCAGTCTCTGTCCAAAACAAAGGGGAAGTACTGATGTTACCACTCCAGACTAAATCAGGATAAATGGCTGCACCCTCCCGGAGAAGACAAGGAGGAGGCGGCGCTGCCGAGTGCACAAACACACAGAGTGCAGACACCTTCTCATGCACAGGAAGAGCTTGATCTTCATTCAATAGTGCACCATCCATCACTTTATGTGACTCCACGACAAAGGCCTTAAAAACCTCACAGCTGTCTCCGTAGCATCCCCGTGACACAGTGCCAGGGGAATTACATTGCACAAATGATTGCTCAGGTAAGGAGCGCGGTGCTGTCGAACAACAGTCCTGTCTTTAACTTGCTCTACGCTCTCCATCAGCGTGGAATGAAGAAGTGTTCAGCTCTGTCATTTGAGTCCATTGACCTTTAGTGATTCACTGGCAGGCTGTACCTGAAACAACAGACAGGAGGTGAAAGGTTTAAGCATAACCTACACACCGGCACACACACATGCGGCCTGATGAGCGACACAACTCTATAAAGTGTCATTTACCTTGTCAGTGAGAAGATACACCATCCATATGGATGGACAAGCATCCTCTGTAGGTCACACATGCTCTGTCTGCAGACGGAATGGCAAATGATGGTTTGAGACACAAGTTCACTTTGTGTGATGGATATCTTTTTGTCATCTTCCTTGGTGACATCTTTACACAGAACCTGGCCTGCGTTGGAATTAAATAGATTAAAAGAAGAAATTATGTACATGAAATATCAGAATGACATTTCTTTTGATCGGTTGGTGTTAACTTTGTATTAAATCATGTACAGAGGAGATATGTATAAAATAATAATTACAAAAATCATTTCATCTTACACATTTGCCACACACAACAGTGGATTTATGGCGCATATCTCAGTGAGGATATTTTGGTCTCAGAGGCACAGTACCCAGTAGCACTTCAGTCATACTGGCTCTATCACAGTTTTGACCTTGTTTGAGGGGCAATGAGAGTCGTCAGGAGCTCCCTTAACTTCCCAGGGACTCAGTAAAAATGACAGGTCCCTGCAGAGTCTGAATAAACATGCGCTTTAGTGAAAGTTGTGTGTAATTTGCACTTTGCCATCTTAACTGTAGTTATTACAATTTTAAATGGATACATCTGTCTATGTGAAGTCTTTCATTACCTCCACTCATTACCAGCACATCACAGTGCTCCCCAAGGACACGCCTTTTACGTGCTCATTCGCTGAAATTCACTTTAATGTTCTGAATTTGACGCTTGACTCAAAACAAATTTGTCTGAAGCAATTAAAAAGTATCACCTCACAAACAGCCCCTCCTAAATGGTATGTTTTACATTAGCTTTTCTCCGACTATCTGGAAAACATGTACAGCACTACATGTTTGACCTCACTTTAAACTGCATATCTGACATGAATAGATTAAAAAGCCTACTTTTGATTTCATATAGAAAACACACAAAGCTCAGACGCATGTTTTGATAAGTATACATCCATTATTTATGCATTGCTTCATAATTTTCACTTGTTATGGTGTCACTGTGCTTTTCAATTATAGAATGGAGTAAAAATATAGTATTTTACAACACAACCCTACAAGTATTGAAGGAAGATACAGCTGCACTAATTTGCAATCTGCATAGTTTTGAAAAGAAGAACACAGGTTCTTGAAAAATCTGTTATAGGGCACTGTTATTAAGTGTATTGTACAAATGTGAGCATGGACAAGGACTTAAAAGCTGGATTTATACTTCTATATTTAAGACTTGCACTGTATCTACAAGACAGCTGCATAGGCTCAGAGATTACACTTACTTTTGTTTTCACTTCCAAATAAGTGGGCTGAAAAGAATTGTTGTTCAAAATGTCTGGGTAACCTTGAATAACCTTTTAGAATAAAAATATTAGTTGAGACCTAACATATTTTCAGCGTGCCTATATTTTCTTCTCTTCTCTGTATTAGTTTCCTGAACCACAGTCCAACTCGATGTGCGCGGCAAGTATTGTCTCAAAGCCATACAGTTCCACCAAACTGATCAGAAGACTTGGAAACGCAGACCTGTGAGAATACTGTCTATAAATGCAGATGGGTCACATTTAATAGGTTACATTCACAGACACTGAGTAGGTGCAGATCTTAAAGCTGCCTTTTGTGGAGCTATCTGTACTTTTTGTAATCACAGCTGAAACTCTTCTAAACCGAACGCCATACCGCACCATGACATCAGGCGTCTAAACGTGCGTCTGCAGCGTGCCTCGGATCCACTGCCATGCTCAATAAAATCCAGGTCAACATAACACCAGTTGAAACGAAAAGTAGTGAGAAAGGTCTGGACTTGTGCAAGTGGACAGAAACATGAGCCTCTTAGAAGCGTAAGTGTTTTAGAAGTCATGAAAAAATGCAGCTGTTGCTGATGAAATCAGTTGGTTCCAGACCTCATTTAAAGGTCAGAGTTGACTGAAATGACAATTCACATAGTATAGGCTTGTGATTCAACATATGCCTGCACTTACCATAATTACATTTTGAAGGTGGTTTTTAGTTCATATTTACTTTTGAGAGAGTCACTTCCAAAGCACCAAATGGCTGTGTTTAAAGCTATGAGAGCATGTTGGCAATCATTTGGGTCACAGGGTGGAGGTTCAGTTGCAAGCAATTTAGTCTTTGTCTCTTCATCCCCACCTTACCCTCGATTTTTTGGGTGAATTACCAGCTTCCTTTAGAAAATACTTTCCCTGTTTGTTTAATATTGTTTGTACAGCTGTAACACTCAGCTGCACATACCTGCTGGTAAACTGGTTTCCCATCTCCTTTAATCCCGTGCCTCATGGAAGTCATTGGCTGTGACACAACTTTGATCCGAAAAGTAGGACTGAATTATGCATCATTCAAAGGGTGCAGAGTGGGGTTGATTTGTGGGGTGGTTGTATGCTGAGAACTGTATACGGTAGCTATGATAAATGCGATTATTGTTACACCAAAATTGAATTCATAGTTTGGCATGGATGTTTGGTGAGAATATACAGTCCCTTCACGCCATCTGCTTTAATGGTAATTTACAGTCTAATTAGAATGATGCTGTTTTGTACACAAATTCAATAAAACCAGATTTTGGTGTTTAAGTTAGATTTGGTACTGGGCAAAATGCAACCAAGTGTGCTCCTTACAGTTAAAAAAAATAGTCACATTACTTCTTTAATTGCTCAACAGCAAAGGTAATTAGTTGCTTTATTGACTGTTTTATTTTTGTTACTCCCAACAGCTTCACCAAAAATGCAAAAATTTAAAATCTACCACATATTTTTGCAGAAACAGAAAACATTATAGCAGCCAGCCAACAGATGATCAATTTCTAAATTACCTTATCTATAAAACACATTTTTGTGACTAACATGTAGCATACAGAGAGACAAAACTAATATCAACCCTCCATCAAACTTCACATAAGCAAGGAACATAATTTAACTCTGAAATTGTAAAAAATAATAATGCAGATTATAAGGATTAGAAATTATGATATAAATCCTAACAATTCCCTACATAGGTGCATTGTACATAATGTTAATCATATTATTGTAAACTACAGTAAGTCATGCATTTCTTCCTACAGTAAATAGTATTACAGCAGTAAGCTAGATTCTTCTTTTTACCTACAGCCAAAGTTCCATATTTGCTCTCATTTCTCTGCCATTCTTTTGTCTTTTTTGGACTATATTTGTGTTAGAAAAACATATCTATGCAGAATGGGTTTGTGGGTATTATGACATATCCACCAATAACCTCATGCTGTCAGGCAATTGCACCTCATTGGAAAAAGCCTGATGAAATAAATGCTGGCTGCTGACTCCTCCAATTTCACGGCACTCCTCATTGTCACCCCGAGTGCCTTTCCCCAGATTGAGATATTTGCAAACTGTCATCTCCCATAAATAGCTGTCTGGTCTGATGCTGCCTGTGCCCCTCTAGCTCTGATTTAGAGGAGCTTTGGTGCAACATATCCTCATCCTCTTCGGTTTGTCTATTAAAAGTCAGAACTGTTGCAAAAAAAAAAGAAAAAAAAAGAGAGTGACAGTGGCTGACGAGTGATGGAGCAAACACCCTTTTAAACAACACATGTGTGCTCACATAGCTATGCTCAAACCCTTCCTCTCTTCATACCCAGGGCTGTCACTCACTTCCCATGACTCCTTATCTGACATGCTGCAATCTTTGAACTCCATTAGTGGAAGCAAATCCCTCTCCCTGTCTTTGGGATAAAATGGGCTTTGGCATAGTTCCATGCTGAGATTAAAAGTTGTCATGTCTTCTGTGGCCACAGAGGTAGAGAAAGGCTTCATGGCTTAGGATGATATCTGGCAGCTTATTAGTTCATGCACATTTTCATCTATATCAGATGGAAAAGAGATAAGAATTAACTAATTTTGTTAGTTTTTTTTTCCACATTGTAAAATTATTATTAAGTTAAATATAGCCTAAATTGAGTGAATTGTGGAAAGAAAAACTTTCCAGTTCCAAATTTTCCAGTGCCTTATTACATCAACATTTTCTCGTATGCAGGGTAATATTCTGATAATGCCAGTACTGTGATTTGATTACTCTATGAAAGAACCTAGTGTGTGCAAGTTTAAAAGCGTGACTTGTAATCATATGCCTGAATACCATGTCATATTGTACTGTTTACCCTCTGACAGTAACACTACAGTTTATTGGCAAGTGTTCTGGAAACATAATAACCCACATGGAACAAATGAGGAGTCGTGGCAAGGTAAATACGCAGCCGATAGCAAATGCACTGAATTTGCTGAAGGAATCCATAGGTACAAATAATGTGACTCTAATTGAACATTACAAAAGGCCGTAAGAGTGTAAACCTTAAAACACATTTATTTGGACATTTGGACACTTTTCGAGGGCCTCATTAGCTATGGCACTGTTGAAGCTGAGCAGAAATGCAGTGCTGTATCAAATATGGCAGAGGAGGTTAAAAACAAGCTTAATGAGAGGTTTAACAAAGCACCATAGTGAAAAAAAACAAACTCTAAAAAGCTGCTTTTGCAACCATTAAAACTGACTGTTCTTTCCTGCCTTTCCAGCCAATATCACACTGTTGTAACAGGAAATGCAGACAGGCTGTTAGGCAGCAACACAGGCCTTTATGAGCTTAGTTATTACCACTGCTGGCCCACTTTTAATAGCCATATGATCCACCCAGCACACAATGGGCTGCGCCTGATAATATCATAACCAAGTATTTACCATGGAGCCGTTTAAGATTTCCTAGATAAAGCTGAAACACTAGAGCTGCAAATTTGTTAATATCATTAAAAGATGTTACCAGTAACTGAAGCTGAGAGAATATGATCCCTCAAGGCCTCAGTCTGTGGAAATAATTTATAATGTAACAGCTATAAAACATGTACAAGTTATCAGGTTCAAGACCTGTCCCAGTATCGGAAGGCTCCTGTTACACATGGCACTGCCTTTAATACAAGTGGTAAAACAATTAAGGGAAATGGATTTTCCACTGTCTGCATGTCAGAAATCAGCCTCCCAAGTCTGTCATAAAAGCTCCAATCAAAGTAAGTACATTTAGAGCAAGTCATAAAAACTTATTTCACTTTTGAGCACAGGCATTTCCTATACCTTGGTCGTAATCGTAACATCATCCAAACTGACTACATATAGCAGCTTTCTTGAAAACACTTGCATCTATAATTAGCATCACATTGAACCTACAGTAGTGCAACATAGTTTTTGTGACAATACAAATGGCTTAAAGTGCCATAAGCAAAATGCAACCGTATCGCCTTATACACAATGTGCATTCACTTTGTCAGAGATCTCAGTTGTGTGTGAAAAAAATTAGCTACAGCAAATTGGGGCATAATAGCCTGGCAGAAGAAAGAAGGAATAGATGGTCATTGAGGCTGCCATAGTATTTAGTATCTCCTTTATTGTATTCACAGTGGTAATGTGATATGTCACACTGTTGCTAACACACTTCTGTACGCTGTCATCTGGCTGTAATGCTTATCAGGCCTGTGTTGATGATTTGCCCTCTTGTCAGGGCCAATTATGCTTGGATGTGTCATGGTGACAGCCTGTGCGACTGCTATTACTGGTGCAGAAGGATGACGTGAGGCGGTTGCGAGCTGCCTGGCCTCTCTACCCCACCCCAGGTTTGCAGGTGCTGCACTCAATTTTCCCTACTGTAGGTCAATGTAGGGCGAGAACCCATTTTCAGGTTGAAGTTAGCATGGATTGTTGAACGAGTGAAAAATGTACCTATTCGTTATGCGACTGGACAATAATCATTGGTGTCTGATTTATTGGCTGTTGTTGGCCGTCATGAACTTGCCTCCACAGTAAACATATGAAAGAAAAAGAAACAGAGACATATAATGAAAAATTAGCATAACTGGTGATTACAAAACATAGGATCCTCGTGCATTTGACTTCTGTTGAGCTTTATATAAATATAATTGTATACATTCTTTGTGGAAACCCCATCATTTTTGTGACCTTGAAAAGCTACCACACCATATATTGCATCACTGTTCTCTTTTATTTCAAGGTTGATAAAAATCATGCAAAATCTGCCTTTGACTTTGATTAGTCACTTGACAATATCCGGATACATCGAGTGTAATGCGTGCATTTCAAAAACGCCTTTCGCTGTATGAAAATGCTATAGCAAAATGATATTGCCAGCTATAATAATTCTTGCCATCAGGGCAAGGATATAGGACAGAAGCTGTCAATTCTACGTTACAACTTCGGAGTTGTTGAGTTGCCTTTAGACCATGATAGTCAATTTCTGGACTAGGACTTTGTAGTGTTTCCCTTTAAGCTTTGTTTGGTTCAGAAACAAGACAGTTTCCCAAAATAAAACTCCTCTCAGTGACCTTCCCTTTCCACTGAGTAGTGCAAATCCCCATTCTCTCTGCCAACAAGGACTCATTACTCCCTGTTTTAAAGAGAGCTTTCTGGTCCAGGAGGCCTCATTACAGCTGAAAAAGACACCCATGGGACATGCAAGGAAAACAGTGAAGACCCCCCCTTGAGTAATAAGCCTGCAAACTTCTACACAGGACTCAGTGAAGAACTTACAAACTGTAAAGCGAGCAGCCCCCCACTGTTCCATAGGAAAGGTGTCTTTGAGGTGTGCAGATTGTATGGCTCAGTAGTCAGGAGAAGTTCCAAATGCTCGCAAACTGATTAGCGCTGCACAACGGTTCAAGACAGCAAAGCAGATCCTCTGACACAACTGATGCCTTCACTGTCAAACATTGCAAGGAAGAATGTACTTTGAAGCTTTTCTTTTGGCCAAATGTCACTGCTAATACGCTGTTTCCATCCTATCAAATAGTCAGAATAAATTAAGAATCCACTCATTAAATTAGCTTCATTAGTAAAACAGTCTCCCCGGTAAAAACAAAGACTGACGCCTTTGATAATAAATAACTATGAAATAAGCACCATCTCTGTATCTGAAACTACAACAATTGTTACAAGAAGAAATTTTAGAAGGAGTTATTTTTAGTCGGTGTCTATTGAGTGACCTTGTGGGCAGGACTGAAAACACAGCTGCTCCTTTCTTTGGACAAAAATGTTATCTGAACTAATAAACTTTGGGCTGCAGTTTACTTTAAGAGAAACATTAAGGGACCAAAAAACTCACAATTGAATTTTCCCACAAAGTCTTGTAGACGTTTTTGTTTCAATATTGCTGCAAGCTGTGATTCCCACGTGAAAGGCATCGGCGAGCTGCCTCCTCCTGTCACTCACTGCTAAGGAGAGAGAGCCTGGTACGTCTATGTCACGACCCCATGCTCCAGGCAAGTGTATCCGCCTACAAGCAACTCCATAGTGTCAGTTACACAATCTGGACTTAATCACCATACTCAGTCCAACACTTCTACTTTGGGCCACTCAGCAGAAGTGAACAATTCCTTAAATGTTTCTTGCAAATAACTTGAGCCTCTCACTCCAAAGAGGGAAAAGAGCCGCATTTGTGACTTCCACCTGGCTCATTATGCTTTAGCATGAACAAGAAAAACAAGATTTCCTGATTATTATTTTTTTTAAACTGACAAACTGTTTATAGGCGTTAGTCAGTCTGTCTGCATTTCTGGATGTGATCAGTTTTGGATGACTTCAGTGTCTGCAGAGGTCAGCATTCCCAACAGTTAACACAGTGGCAGATGGCATCTCCATAAGATTTAGTAACACATGTCAACGGAGGCTCCCTTAAGGGAGTTACCCAGCCCATTTATAGCTTCAACTTCAATCTCATCTGTAACAACAGAGAGGTGACTACAGCTTGCGCTCCTCATGCAAATGCTACGTTTCTTTTTTTTCCCACCCTTAACTTTAATGCAATGTTATTTCTAGACTTTTCTGATTTCACACTTTTCATTTAGCTTATGTCGTGTTATGTTTTCTACCATTCCATATGTATGCAGCTAAACATTGTCCATTATATTATATATGTCATCATAGCATCATATTTTAATGTAGATTCCGGGAACAGATGAGTCCTTGTTCTATTTTCCAATTATCGGAGTGTTGGTTTTTGTCCTTTTGTCCTGCCCAGTCAGTTCAGACAGGTAGCAGGAGATAAAGTAATGACTTGGGTAACATACTGGTGTAAAGTAAGTCTGTGTGATGTGTAGCCCACCAGCAATAAAGCACAATTCTTTACATGTTCCGATGCTATGTCCTTGAAACTGCTGACAATGAGTATATATAGCAGTTTCTTTAAATTTCTAGTTACTGTCTGCATCAGTGGACAAACTACAACAAATTCCAACAAAAAGCATACCTAAAATATTCTTTTACATGGCTAAATGACTAAAATTTTAACAATTCATGTATATTTTTTCCACAAATGAACAGATGATAATAATATAACACTTTTCCATTTAACTCTTTGTGATATCAAAGTGCAGATGTGGTTGTTATGGTGCCTAAAAATAAGTTTCGTTTATGACATTGAGGTGCATTGACTGGAGGCAAGTGACTCTGCACATGAGCCAAATCCCCACACTTCAACAGGTAGCGTTGTGTCATACGGGACTGTTTATTGACGGGCCTTTAAGTGTTCAAGTCGTTTTAATTGATCCGCCCTGCAGCTCGCGGGCTGTAAGTCAGAGGGTGCAGGGAGCTGTAGGGCAGGGGAACTTAAGAGCCATTAGGCACAAGTGAGTGCACAATCGTTGATGTGAACAGATTATTGTGGCTGGTCAAGCCTTAAAGAACACTGATCGCAGTGATTATCTTTTCACTGGGAGCACTCAGAGTGCACTGACACTGGCAAAACATTTAAGAAACGTCCAGGACGGAGTGCAGCTGGAGAGCTTTCCTCTCACCAGCATGGATCAATGTGCCATGGTCTACCAGGGTAAGTGGCCTGCCGTTGACAGAAGGTCATCCTCATTTTCCTAAACATATTAACCCGTGAGCTGTGAAGCCTACAGTAAGCCAACATAATTACAATACAATTACAATTTTTGTTACTCTAGCCAGAGTAACAAAAATGCTCTACTTTTATTTCTGCTACCAGGCAAACTCTAAATGTTAAAATAATCAATCCTGTTGCAGATAGTTCACCAGTTCTGTCCCTGAAGAATATAAAAAATCCTCATCACCTCTCTGATATGTGGTGTCTTTTATTAAGATGCTGAATTCCTACCAACTCACTGCAAAGCACAAGATAAAACTGTGAACTAAGGAGCAAAAATAAGTGAGGATTTCTGTAGCTGGCCATCCCCAACATTAGATCATTTTCGCAGCATGTCTCACTACAGTCAAATGCACGTTATTGCAAGATGAATCTAAATGCTATATGTTGATGCATGAAACACAATGCTTTTACTGCGTCTATCATTTCTTAAGTCCAAATTCTCTGATGGAAGCCACTGTGAGTTATTTCTGTAATAAAAACCAGCTTTTTGTTTGCTGTGCTGTCAGACTTTTTGTTTATCAATACACATAGAAAATTCTGTTTGAGTGACAGAACATTGCAAAATGCCAAAGTTGGAGAGAGCTTTCAAGTGGAGGGAAATTGAGTATGCAAGACTGACACTGACTGATTTAGCAAATGTCAAGCAGTTATCTTGAGCAACAAGAGCCACAATCATAATCGGAGAGGCTCACTTTCAAGTAGCTGTTGAAAGAGGAGATATTTAAAAAAAAGAAAAAAAAGAAGATGTTTCATCTACTTTCCTGTTCGGCTCGAGTCCATAATTCTGAAGATTTCTGCACTTCTGTTTTCATAATGATAGATATAACCTTGATATTCTGGATTCCTTGAATCACATGACTGAGAAAAATATCTGTACAAACTTTGGATGCCACCTAGAAAAATGCGCACAACAACATTCTTAGTGTATTTGAGCTGTCACTGAGTTGTCAGAGTACAGTGATGCTGACAATTGATTCATGTGCAAATGTCTCCGCTCCCCGGATGGCAGTCAGAGTATATAAAACTCACTTTTCCCTGTGTGAGAATGACAGGATGCAGTGAGTCAAGACAACAAAGCTGTCACAAACAGCTGTCTGCACTGACAATTATCAGATTTATTTATTGACAATGATCGGGCAGAACCACTTCATAAAAAGCATCGTCTGAAGACAGGGACATCCTCTCCTGTTAGACAGGATGGACAACTATGATAATACACCACACACTTACACTGATAGGATGTTGTCAATCACCCCCGCTTTGAAAGGCTATAGACTGATGGCTGAAAAATTCTTTGAGGCACTCGTTCATTACCTTTCACCATCCTCTAAGAGGGAAGAGCTCCCAGTCAAGTCAGTGTGAAGTACCAGATATTGAACTGGGTCACAGAAAAATAATGTTCAGCTAAGTGAATTCAGTGAAAAATGGCCTCAATAATGAAGATCTACTGTGTTAAGCCCATAATGATCCAAAGGCTAACATCATTACAGACCCAGGCTCACCCCGGTGTCATACTGGCTCTCTGAGGACAGCTATACATGCATCTCAAAAAGCACAGAGTGCAGGCCACCGCCCTTGAGTGGCTTATGTACTTCTGGTCACAAATGCAGTGGCCTGCGGTTAATTTAATGATCTCTCTATCCAAAACCCCCTCTGAAAGGTGATAATAACACTTGTAACCCTACTTGTTTGGTGGAGAGCAGCGAATGCATGTGACTTGGCTGTGGGGGACATGTGTTAATCCTAGCAGCCCGATAGCGCTCACCTCTATCTGGAGGCAATGGCCCTTCATGTCTCATCATTTCTTTGCTGTGCCCCACTGCTACCCATTACATAAAGAGGCTGCACTGTTTGTTCACTGCTGTAAGTGTCAGACCTATCTGAAGAAGTTCATTTGTATTAGTGGATGCACACAGCATGCTCTGGCACTCACTCCTTATGGGAATGATGTATACAGAGGGCCACCAGCTGATTTGGGTAACAAGGTTTTCCAAAGAGCAAATATTTGGCTTGAGGTAGCTTCCAAGTGGCGCTGAATAAGAAGTATGTAATGAGTTGCATGGTATTGGATTTTGGCTTTGTGTCATGATACAGGCAAATCCTACTTGTCCAGATAATGTCAAACACTGTAGTATATCCGGCAATACCCTGAAAATTTGCAGCTAATGACAGAACATCACTGCCTCATTTTTTAAATATATATATTATAATAAGAGTTTAATAGTGTTTTTGCTAATCAAGGTACCACTCCCTTGATAATTTTCTCTCATTTTCCATTTGTTCCTTTGAAATGCAGTACAAATACTTCTAAAATTAGAGGTCAAATTATTCAAATTATCATCCTCATTTTCGGGCCCAACTAAATACTAGTCAAACAATGTGGAACAAAGGCAGAGATGTGAGAATTAATTTCATTATTCAAATCGGAAAGCTGCAGTATAGTTGACATAACTGTTCTTCCAAAAACTCTCGTCTGTCACAAGAAGCAATCATTAATAAGAACACCTGCACACGGAGTCTAAATACCAAACTACTTTTGTTAAAAGAATTTCTCTCCGGAAGCAAAGGGAGGTGAGGGTAAGTATCCCATGTATTGCCCTACTGTATTTACAGTAAGGAGACTGAATTTCTTGAGCAAATGTCAGGAGTGAACTGTTCTATAATCTCGCACATCAGGCAGATGTAATGTCAGCCCCTTGGAAGTCACTTAGCCCTCATGCATACAGCAGCTACTACATTTTCACTTGTGTCTTGAGGTTGTTATTTTCACATGGAGTGGCACATAACTCAACACAGAGCTGATACAGAGTATCAGCAAACTTTTGAATGTTAAACTGCATCTCCTGCTCAGCTGAAGTGCACGAGTGAGGTCTGAGCGGCCTGAGAGGATGCGATAATGCTTTGAAGCCCACGTATGAGCAGAAATTATGCCTGTGGTCTGCATAGGGGCCCATTTTGCATGTGAATAATCTCGGGGTGCTTGGAATGCAAATGTGCAGCGTTGAAAGTCTAACTGACATTTTTAATGCATATTCCTAGATCACAAGCGGTTGATCCATCCCTACTGTCAACCACACATTCATCTTCGCACCACTGTTTTAAAGCGTTCTATTCCAGCATTCACAGTCTTGAGAGTAAAGAAGAGCTTTTTCTTCAACTTGTTAATTTTCATCTCGCACATGCATTCTGTCAAGGAAGAATTTGTAATTACCATCATTGTGACACACATTTATCTGAAAACTGTGACTTAAAAAGAGTCGCTGTCAAAATCAGACTTTCATACTTATATCACTTGATGGAATGTATGAGTGTAAGCCTTGCAGCGTTGGGCGGGTTCTTTTTAAATCCTTAAAACTTTCAGGATTCTTGTCTGATCTTTTTGTCTTGAGTTAAGAAATTACTTAAGAATGCATTGAACAGTTTAGTTTTTTTCTGGTTAAATCTTTAAGTATAGTCACTGGAAAGATGTGTAAATGACATTACATGAGTCAATCTAGTCTATTTACATTTTAGCATCTCACGAACAATAGTTTTAAAGTTTTTCCACTACATTATACATATTTGGTGTTTCCTGCTTTAGTGTGTCTTATTAATAAGCTTCTAATAATGACACTGACTGAATGATCTTGGGAAATGAAGACAAATTTCAACATGCTGTGCAAAAGTTCATATTTACACTGTAAACATCCTAAAACAAGATTCCATACACACCAGACTTTAATCCCCCATGTTGGTTAAAAGTTCTTCTACAGTTGCTGTATTTGCAGAATTAACCAAAAACCAAGACCTTGAAACTAAAGCAGCGAAATGGAATTTGTTTTACTTGTAAAACTATTCTGTAGTTAAGATTAACGTATTTGTTCTTGTACATGTAATGCTTTCCTTTTGCAATCACTGCATGTGTACATGTGGGGGCGATTTAATAAGGATGAAGGTCACTAATATAATAATACTATGCGGATGGAAAACACTGCAGAAGTAAACTTATGGTGTATTTTTTTCACTCCAGAACCTGGTTTTACCTTTACTACGACTGCCCAAAGCACGGCGGTCCATACACTACTTAAGAAAGTTTGCAGTGGCGGAGAAAGGACTTGGTACATTTAATACATTGCACTTCAGTGACTTTCGTCTACAGCTGTATGGATTGGTAAACAAATCATTCTCAAATTATGCCGGGATGGCTCATTTTCTTATTGAGTCCCAGGTGCCGCTATTTTAATCATTACCTAATTGTCTGGCTGCTCTATCGACAGCATGGAGGCCTCCCTCTCTGATTCTGCTGACACTGGCAGGGCCTCCAAGATCTGGGTTAACCTTTCGATGTCCATTGACGCTCCACAGGCTGATGATGATTGATCGAGGTGGCCCTTGCTGTTAGATAATACCTAATCAGCGTTCAGAGTAATTTGTGTAAATGAGACCTCATTATTGATGGTAGGCAACTTTAGGAGCTTTCATGCACGCTGAATCTAAACAGGGATTGGATCAGCAATAAAACTTTGCTTTGTGCCTCCTGCATCTCCTGCTTGAGATTGAGGGCAGGCAGGCTGGTTGAACTGTTGAATGGCAAATAAGTGGGAGAAGATGAGTTGACAGAGTGCACATGGAGAATGAGAATAAACTGCATGCTGTACTGTAGACTACTACAACACTGTGATGCATTGAATGGGTTGACTGTTGCAAACAATAATAGCAATATGGTCATTAGACAAATAATGCTCCGTGCTGCCTGGAGTTTTTCTTTTCCATTAACATATTCTTCTGACTTAGATTTGTTCCTTCTTATCTTAATTGAGCTATCTGTGATGAACCAGGGGAAAATAATTTTCCTTTTCCATAAGATGACTTACTCTCAGAAACCATTCTGTCAGCACCTTGGCGGAATAAGTCCATGCAGGGTATTAAAATGATAATAGAGCATGTGGGTGCTTGACAAGCTGGCTATCGCGGAGATTATGAAAAGTAACTATTATATTCAGCTCTTTACAAATTCTCTCGTGGAAATGACTGCCAACACGACAGACAAAAGTCAGCATCTGGACAACAGTGTTGATGGATAATAAGCACACACTGGTTACACACCAATAGAATCATATATGGTACCAGCAATTATCTTTTGATAAAAACATCTGTCCCATCATCTGGTTCGTGTTGCTCCGATTTAATCATTAGGTGATGGTCAGAGCCGTTTTTTAAAATCAAAGTGAACACTTTAGGTGCTGCTGCTTCTGAGATGTTGATGTCAGAGGATGGATGGTTGCCCCAAGGACATGGCCCAGTCCTGGCCTCTGTAGATGGAGCTCTGCCCCGCCAGTCACAGCACAAGGCCCAGGCTCTGACATGACGACACCAGGCCTTGATGATGATTGATCGTGTTGTTTTCTTCATTACTTTAAACCCAATCAGTGCTTGCTGTAATTTGAGTAATGATGGCTCATTATTGGCTGTTTCAGAGTTTAAGGGCTTCTTTATTTTACCCCACCAGTGGACCCTTTGGGACAGCATTAAAGGATCAATGATTTGCCTCTTTTTTGCATACACGTCGCCGTCTTGGAAATCCTATTTCAACTGTGAAGTTCAAATTAATTGCCTGTAATGTATACGATGGATGGCTTTGTCATTTCACAACATTTAAGAAAAAAAAATCATCACTGGCATTACTTTGAAGCTTGAAAATCTGTGAATCATGAAAATAAATCATTTACTGCGAGGAAATGAGAGACCAGAGGGCCATCGCACTGTCTATGATAATCTTCTCCTTGATTTGATCAATACATTATAAATGAGATAGAATGGTGCAAACACACCAGAAGATAAAGATGCATATTTTAAATCTCATTTCAGTATAATTAAAGTAAATGGACATTAACTAAATATGAAAATACAAAATTTTTGAAGTGGAGCAGGGGCACTTTATTTCAGAACCGTTAATAAGCAACTCATTAAGCATACAGCACTTCAATTATACTGATTACTGCAGCAGATGTACTTACTTTTAATAATTCAATTAATTACAGACTTGTGCAGCACCATATAAAAATGGCTTAACCCTAATTCTGTCATTTTACTCAAACCTGAACCAAGTGTCTTCAGGTTTGAGTATCTGTAGATAGATAGATAGATAGATAGATAGATAGATAGATAGATAGATAGATAGATAGATAGATAGATAGATAGATAGATAGATAGATAGATAGATAGATAGATAGATAGATAGATAGATAGATAGAAAGACATACATATTATATAATTTTGTCATTATATGTTTGTCTGAAGGTCTAACTATGGAAATGAAGACATAATTTGTTCACAGAGCTTTATGTGTTTTAAGCTCCAGCTAGATGCTTATAAGTTCTGACACACATTTTGTGTTGCTGGTAATCAGCTATTGATCCCAACCATACAAACGTAGCTATGAAAGACAAAAAAAAAATCAAATAGTGCAGTTATTAAAGAGGATATGCAAAATATGAAATATGACAGCTTAATTAAAATAAATGTGATGATTACAAAGTGAAATGACATTACGCTAAGATGGAGACAGACATCTGAATATCAGCACTGTTAGAATTCACAGAAACAAAAAGATATATTACCTTTTTTTTCAAGCTGGGTGCCTCAGATGAACACTGTCTATAGGAGCAGCAACATATAAAGGTATGTCTAAATGAAATTGTTTGTGAGGCAGATTGGAATCATATAGTCTCAGATGGGGAAACCAATGCGATGTGACCTTTCATAATAAATACTGTGCAGGTGTTTAACAAAACAATCACAGCAAAGAGCATTTCCAATTTCACTCTATGCCAACAATCAATCATAGGTCCAAAGATGGGACATAGCAATAAAGGAACCTGCGAAACCATTAATGAGCCTTTCTAGTGCTCAGAGACACAGATGCTGAGAGAGACCCAAGCAGGGGAATTGTAAAGAAAGGTCATGCCACAACTTTACACAGTCCGATCAGAATCAATACAAAATTTGGACATAGAATATCAGCAATCCTCCAGGAATCAGTGGCACGTAGGGTGATTAATCATGCTAACCCTTTATTATTACCCATGTTACTCTTAAGGTCACCACACACAGCGATTTCGGAGCATGTCGGAAAACAAATCTTAAAATAAAGTGTGTATACTCAACTATTTCCATATCTTGCTTCTTTAAAGTGTTGCTCTTTGCTTTGATGCCACGACAACAGCCCCGCTATCACACACTGTTATGAAATTTACTGCATAAAAGAATGCTGTGAGACACATGAAAGAATCCACAGCAGTGAAGTCTGTAACAATTCTTGTTTGTAGCCTTGACAATGTTGATCCTGTGAGGCACTAATGCCCTGAATTAGAGCAGATGAATGGGCCACTCTGCTGGTCATGACAGGGTTTCACTAGCCATCTAGTCTTTCCCTTTTCATCTTATTCCCTTTGGTGAATCTCTGGTCCAAATGTTGTCCCCTTTCTTCTGGTCTCAATTTCTGTTCATCAAAAGAAAGGTGAACATATGTCCAAATCCTGTGGCCTCAGCCACAACATACTGTGTCATTAGAGCTAAAATGGGAGGGTTTCGCTACAAAAACACACACTCACACACACACTCACACACGCACAGGGACTCAATCGTAACATAATGGCAGACAAAAACGCAGAAATGTACAGCAAATATAGAGACACAAGTGTGTTCACACAACCCCACACGCACAAAAGCACACACACCGAGTGGACACTGACACACACACACACACGCACACACACACAGGTATTTGATGTTCTCCCTGTTTGAAGCCAAATTCTTGTTATCACTGCTAGCTATATACCGTGCTCCATTTCCAAGGTTTTTGAGGAGAGTCCAGGGCTTTCATCTGAGAGCCATCGTCTATACAGAAGCCAACAGTCTTAGAACCAGTGACATACTGACTGATGGTTAACATTTCAAAACCCTCGCCTTATATTAATACATGACAGGTACAACTGAAATACCAGGTGAGCAGAGAAACCACACACAGACACTCAGGTGCAGACAAAGACACAAGGGTGTACACACTCTCACTCTCACGGACACTTAAAGAGGGATGCAAATCTGACTATCCCTGTCCACGATACTTAGATATATTTAGCTTTTAGATGTCATATATCATCACTTTATTAAGTCTCTGTGCCCCTTACAGCACACCTCAACCAACAGCACCCCCTCTCCTCCCCTCACTAACACCCACTCCTTGTAGCTCTGTGGAGAACCACTTACAGATAGAGTAGGTAGACATTAGCCATTAAGCCTTGTTGCTGCCATTTCCTGTCTCATATTAGCAGAAGCTCGGACTTTGAGCAACAGAGACTCGGAGAGGGCTTCCACTTGTATAAAACATGTGGGGTGTGGAAGTGGGTTTCAGGTTCGAGATTGTTCCAGTTTCTGAATGTTTTTTTCTTTATTTTTCTTTGCAGTAAAGGAATAACAAAATGACTAACAATGCTTAATGAGCTGAAAAGTTTATGTGGAAAAAATTAAAAAATTAGGATGATGCAATCAACAAAATGGGGCAATCATGTTCAATTACTGAGGCAATGAAATATATTTACCACGTTTTAGTAATTGCTGGGAATTATTATGGGAAGGTTTCTCTACCCACTGTCACCAAGCACTTGCTCAAAAGGGAATTGTTGTTTTTCCTCTATAATATTGTGAGTTCTTGACTTTAATATGACTATTTTTTGTATTAGTCATGGAAATTTGCAACATATTTTTTTAAATCTCAAATGGAAAGCACTTTGCGCCACTTTCTGTTGTTTTAAATGTGCTGCAAAAAATGTTACTTGATTGGACTTAAAGACCTCAGTAAAGCCCCCACCAGATGAATTGTTGCCAATTATAATACAGGACTGTAAAAGCAAGTTCTATGAGCTCAACGTAATATGTATATGTAAGATATATAATTATATATGATATTTTACAATGTATACAACTGCATGTATAGTATCACTCTAAGATAGATCATTTCTCTCTTAGTATAATCAAATATGCCCAATATACTGTGAAATTTGCATGGATTTAGACAATGACATGGATTGAATTTAGAAAGAAAATGAATAATAGTCACCAACTGCTAATTGGAGTTAATTCAAAGGAATGCATTTGTACCACCTACTCCTGTCAAACAACTAAAAACCATGCTGCATTTCAAAAACGAGATGTTTTCCAACAGGGGTGTAAATAAGATGTTATGTTATGTTGGCTTTATCTGTTTTGAATTCTCCTGAAGTCTGTTATGTCAAAAAAAAAGAGGTGTGGAATAATTCAGTCACATAGGATTTCAAACTCTATGAAAAACATTGCTGTGATCAAGCCTTGCATTCACACCCCTATCTGTAACTTATGATAACTTCAGTTATTAGCAAGCTCACCAAATGGTGTGACAATTTTTCGATAATTTTGAGGAAGCCTGGGCCTCAAAGTTAAACTCACTAAATGATCAGTATTACTAAATATAGACTATGTGGGCCAGATCTCTACTGTCTTCGAATTGATTAAGTTTACACCCTTGTGCTGAAAGCGTGATTCAGTTCAAATCTTTAAAGACCTACGCACCTTAGAAGGATGAGAGTTTAAAACCTCCTGCTGATCTCTGACCTTATGTGTAGGAAAGCATATATCAAAGGCACAGAGGTAGCAACACACTGAGCTACTTCTTCTCATCTTTAATCCACAGCAACTGTTAATATCATTATCTAGACTTCAGCACATGAGGTTTTCCTACCTTTTGCAGCCTGACAATATGTGCATGAAAGAAAAAGAGAGAGAAAGATACAGAGAGAGAGAGATGGAGAGGACAGGCTGGGGGTTGAGGGTGTACTTAACTCTATTGTTCTAAAAATGTTCACTTCCTTTTTGAACACATATTTGATTTACTATTTGGCAGGATTTCAATGCACTTTTACCCTCCATTTTCAGCAGAGGAGGAGTTAGTTGACACTCTCAATTCAAAACTCCACCAAAAGCTGAGGGGATCCCTGGAGAATCGCTCATTCATTCAGCATTCCCATCAGCCCATTAGACTGGCCATCAGCCAACATAACTGCTTCCTGTTCCTCTAAGACACCTTTTTCATCCTTACTTTAATTTGGTTGTTTTTGAAAACTTCAAACGGGAAGAGGTAGCAGATTACTTTAGCCCGAAGATTCTCATACATTTAACAAACTGAAAATATCAGGAGGATAGTGCTGCATTCATTCCTGCAATTCATCGCCTACTCAGAAAGCATGAGGATCGGGTTGAGATTTGAATCTATGGCGTGAGCTACACTGGAGTTGTGGTGAAAGTGCCTCAATATGCAGTCTAAGTGAAAAAGTAAAGGGTCAGCATGAGCAATTGGATTTCACTGATGAAACATTTCCACTGACTGTCTCTTTGAAAACTGAATCAGTGACTGGAAGTAAACACTCTCTGTATGATAGACAGACATATTAGGAATACGTCTTCTGGAGTATTTGTGATGACTGTTAGTAAGAAATTGCATATATTAAAAATGTTAACCATATATATAATTTACCGGAAAAATGCTTAATTGTTGTCATTTAGTCCCATTTTTACGCTACACTGCAAAAAGTGTATTTGAGCTGTTGTTGAAGTAAAGTACTGTTTTGAATAAATCCCATTTTTCTTTCTGCTTTGGTGAAGGCATTTTCTGTTGGTGAATTTTATCACTTTGTAATTACATTTTGTCCCTTTAAATTGGTAGAGTGTGAAAATTTCTTCAAAATGTGTTGCTGCAACTCAACCACTGTTATCTTCAAGAGTAAAGAAAAGAAAGTCTGATGACGCATCAAGTTTTACATTTATGTTTGGAATAAGCAAATAATTAAGTTGGAAAATATGGAAATTCTAAGTTGACTTTTCTTAAAATTAAGTTGCAGCAATGCAAACTTAAATCAAATGATTTAAGTACATCTAACTTAAACCAATGGCATCAATATTACATGTAAACCTTATTTGGATAAACTTAATTCAGCTGTGTGTTACCAATTGAAGCAATTAATTTATGTTGGTGCAACAATTCTCTTTTTTCGGTGTTGAAGTGAATGCAACGTGAAACATTTGCACAACTAATTTTGGAAAGCTCTGTCAGAATGTGTTCCACATTCAATAGATTTTGGAGTATAATGTTATGATTCATAATACTACTTCCTGTGTTTGCTGTGTAAGGAAAGCTATAGATGGCTGCTATTACATGTATACATGTGACACATTAGCGAAATTGAAGTATAGAAGGTGAAAATGTAGAAAGAGGATAGTGTTTTTATACATGTAGGGCATAAATTATGTCCGATCGTGCAAGCTTGATGCCACCGTTGAACAGCTAGTCAATGGAGAGGGCAGGGAGAAGCAATGGAGCGATGTAATGTGTAATCTTACTACTCAATGGGCTGTGCCCAGCAACGGGCCTCTGAATGCTGGAAGTGTCAGAGAGATAAATAGCAGAGTGTCCCCCTCGAAAAACATGATTAATACCCCGCCTGGTGACGCTGCTGAAGAT
Source organism: Chromis chromis (assembly GCA_900302755.1). Lineage (NCBI taxonomy): Eukaryota > Metazoa > Chordata > Actinopteri > Pomacentridae > Chromis > Chromis chromis. Next base: position 36,598 of record OMNN01030759.1, read on the forward strand.
GAAGTGGGAGCAGCTGGCTCAGGCAGCGTAGGCACGCAGGGAGAGGTGGGAGGGGGGACGGGAGCGAGCGCAGCGGAGCAGAGAGGGCAAAGAGTAGGACACACTGGCAGCTAGGGGAGAGGAAGGCAAGGCAAGGGCAATCTGGGCCACCATAGGCACAGGGACCCCTACCTCCCCTCATCTCTCTGCATGCAGCTTTATTTCTGTTTTTGTTTTTTCATCATGCTTTAGCACTTAAATAATCTTCAGCTGCTTACTTACTCTCCGTGCTGTTTGTGCACATAAACAAAAGCACACATGCGGGACTTCACTGACGTCACTTTGTTTCTTTGCCGCCCCCGAAAAGTTGAAGCCTGTGTCCTTTAATTACACAAATCTTACAGGAAATCAAGGCTACCAGGAAATTAATCTCAATTCAATTAAACAGCCCAACAGTTCATGACCTTTCCATTTATGAAATCCGGAATGTAACAAAATATCCCACTAATATATGGCACTCAACCATTTACATGAGTGTTATTAACACAAGTGTGCACAGGGGTGAGAGCAGGATGTGGTGATGCACTGCAGCCCATACTGTACATATTTAATGCAAATTTTTGCATCCCTGCTGAACTGTTCATTTAGTATTGTTTAACATAATACGTGAGCTTTACAACCACTCAGCCTACACCTTCTGATTGTTCCTCAGCAAACAAAGTTTTGCCAGTTCGTTAAAATTCCATTTACTGTTAAGTCTCCTGCTGAGCGGGGCCTGTTTCAGTGGAAACAGTTGAAACTCTCAAAACACAGTACAGAACACATGGAGTTATTGGGTCTGTTCTGTTGTGTAAGTAAACATGTCGAGGGGTGGGCTACTTTTTCATGGTTCAGGGGCCCCAACCCTCCCCTCACACAATTAACTTTTCCAGTGTAATGAGATGATTGATATGCTGGAAGTGTGTGCTTTAAGGAGATATTAATCATTCCCTCTGGTAATTTTAATCATGCGTTCCATCATCCCCAGCTGCTGAGGATCACCTTCCTAGCAAACAAAGGGCGGCCACGCCACTTGCATAGTCATTCTGTTCTAGTTTAACTTTATTTTATGCTGGTTCCTCCCATCTGTTCGCACAAGCCTCCACAGCCCACGTTGCACGTTGACAAGCTGGGGAAGCAGTGTGTGGGTGGGTGATTGTATGAGTGTGTCTGTGTGCATGTATGTGTGTAAACTTTAGAAACACAGGCATCTTTGAAATGGTAAATCTAATCCTCCAGGTCCGTGACTAGTTGGTACACCGCCACCAGCCACCTCCACTAACACGTACAATAATGCATACAAACAGCGGGCATGCAAACACACACACAGTCTCTCGGAGACACAATCAATGTGACACACTTACTGAAGCACGCACAGAAACATACACACAAGCACATATACCACATGGTGTGGGCAATATGTCAGAGCAAAGCATAATTTGGCATTTGAACCAGTCACTATTATTGGAAGTATGAAGAAATGCTGCAGGGAAGATTTGTTTAGATGACAAACAACTTGGAAACTCTTTCTCTCCCTCGACTGCCTTGAAAGTCAAAGAGACTTATATATTCCCAAAACACTGATTAGTTCATGTTGAGCGCCTCCATTGTGCTGTACTGTACGTCTGCATTGTTGTTCCGTGTTTTTACCCAAGGCTATGCAAGATTTGGAAGGGTATTCCGCAATCAAAGGCATTTCTCCTATGACTTTTATTCAGGTGCTGTGTTGTCACAGTCAAGGCCACGGGGAAGCTAGTGGTGACCCAGCGGTGCTTTCAAACACAAAACATAACAAATCTGACTAAACAAAAGCAAAAAAAAAAAGTACTATCTCAGGAAATATAGAATCCAGGCCTTTCTAGGAGGTGAAATATGAACAGTGTGAGAAATAACAGATGTAGTAACAGTTACAGCAAAGTTAATAATGATTAAAATGATGCAAATTTAACCATGAATCTATTATTTCTGACTTTATAATTTCCCTGACCGGCCTCAGTTTTGGTGCATGAGATAATCAACAAAACAGAGGCTCTACAAGGTTGTATAAGAAGTGCTGCTCAAGCCAGTGACTGCTCAAAACTTCCACTTGACAAGCGTCCTAAATGCACGCTTAATCATGTACAAAATTAATGACACCCAGCTGACAGATATTCCATCATCAATGCAGAAGTTTTTGAAAGTTATTGAAGGGGGCTTGTCTGGTTGTGCACAGATTAGCATTGCTTGCATGCAGTCAGAGGCCAATGCAAAGTAGATAGGTTAATCCCCAGGACGAGTTGATAGGACACATCCCTAAATGCACTGAGCCTCGCTGCTTCTAAAACCCATTAATTGCGGCCAATATAAAAAAAAGTAATTTAATTTTACATCAAGTCCAGCCTCATCTGTTATCTGTGGCACACTTCTGTGGAGTACATAAAGGTAATAGAGGTTTTCAGGGGCTATTCCCCACTTATTATCTAATAATGATGAATGAATATGCCAGGAAGTGACAGCTGTTTAGACATTTGGTTGGTAGAGAGGCATCTATTCGCAACTTTCCTGGAAATCTGCTCTTGTTCACTTTGAGGACGAGAAGCAACTTCCGTGCTCTGACTGTTTTGGTGAAAGCAGGAAATATGGCAGCATTTGATCTTAAGGCTAAAGACCACAAAGATATCCAAAAAGATTTGGGACTGAAAAACTTTTAATTACATGGATTTGTCTGTTAAGACTTTTGATTTTGGCATTATGTAAATATTTTCTCAAAAGTTTTATGTGACAATATCTTCTTGCAAACTCTTTGAGTGCTTTGACAGAAGAATGGACCTTACTGCAATAATAATAATAATAATAAAATTTAAAAAAGTATTTTAAAATGTAATAACAGGGTGTCATAGGTGTGAAGGTCCATACTTGAGATTTATGAGGCTAAAATGAATGAGAAGACACCTCGAGCCTTGCAGGTGTGTTTTCATAGGGCTACACAGCACCAGTATTATCACCTGTGTTTTATTTAAAATGAGTGAACGGCTTGTTAGTGCGGTTCATAAGCTTAACATCTTCCATTCAAAAGCGTTTTGCATTTTATTATGACTTCACGCTTATCGCCAATCTAAATAGTGTTGATAGAGTGAAGTACCTGATAGGAACTGCTTGCAAAGAAAACATGACGACTGCTGGCTGGCCCTCATTATTTCCTCCTTGCTATACCCTGGCACTCTTGCTCCACCGCATGACTAAGAGACAATTAATCCTAATAATCAGGGCCTTAGCCATCATTCCTCATTCTGGCAGGCCTCTTTTTCCATAGGGGCACAGAGGGAGTGCCCGAGCCATGGATCTCTGCTGCACAGATGAACCTCATACAGATGTTGAATGAGCAGCGTGGTTAATGGCTTAGCCTTTCTTATGGCCTTCACACATGTACAAAAATGGAAAACTGAAGGTGGCATTTTATCATGTCATGTCTGCCGCCGAATGAGAGACTGGCTGGACATGATGCATATTCGGTTTAGTATTCTAAGCAGTGTCATACTTGGTGTGAAAGAGGAAACTTATTATTAGAAAAATAAGAATGTGGGCGTCTGTTAAAACTTGTTGTAAGGCTTCAGTCCAGCATGTTGGCACTGGCAATTTTAGCTTCAGTTAAGTATATAAACAGTTGTATGCAAAAACAGTCACTGGGAATATTCTGTGTTTTGGTCTTTTTTTCAGTGAAAATGAACATTTTTTTTTTTTCATTTCAGGAGCTATCAAAATAGAAATTAAACAGTAATTGTGGCATGTGATAAAGTTTATTTCTTGATGTACTTTATGATGGATTTTGAACTTTGCATCGCCCTGTCATAGAACCCTCTTGGGGTCAGTTTGCATCCAAATTTGCTGTTATTTAGTGGAATTCATTACTTTGCAAAGTTTCCTGTACCTTTGGCTGCAACACAACTCCAGAACAGAGTTCTGACCCCACACTTAACAGTTGGCAAAGGGTTCTTTTAATCAAATGCTGCAGCTTTTTAGTCCAAACACATTAAGATTGAGGCCAAAGAGCTAAACTGTAACTTCATCAGTTCACAGTCATTCTTCCTAAAGCCACTCTAGTTTATCCAGATGTTGTTTTTTATTCTACAGATGCTGACTTGTGATTGCAGGTAAAGTGTATTTCTGATTATGTTTTTCTTGTAGACAATATTTGTGCAGTAAAATGGTGCACCACCACCACCACCACTCCCATGTCAGCTAAACCTCCCTGCAGCTTCTTTACAGTCATATAGGGGTTTTGATTTGCCTTTCTGCGCAGCAAATGTGCACATTTATCTGAAAGTTTTCTTTTCTTCCAGATCTTATCTTTACTTTGACTGATCCCCATAACTACTTCTTCTTAATGACATGAACAGTGGAAATTGCAAGCTAGAAGCACATTGATATCTTTAGCCATTCCCTGCTTTGTAGATATTATGTAGACATCAGCTGCTTGAAGGAGTTCATGGTGGTTTAGTATTATGAAGCGTTTTGAAGATGCAGAGAATTTATCAGCTCTGTCATCAGGTGACAGCTCCTAATGGTAGTTCTTGACTTGCTTTACAAGTTCTAATGAGTCAATTATGGTCCAACAAGTTGATGAAGTTCTGGATACTTTACAAACAGAAGGGTGCCTGAACTTTCACATATGCCACAGTCACTGTTACAAGTTACAGAGCAGGTATTGTGTTTGTTCCTTTTCACTTTAATAACGGATAGCGGAAACTTTTACATACAACGGTGTACACATTTCTGCTGAGGCAACAACTCTTAAAATAAGTAAGATTGCATGCTGGCATTCATGCCATGAATGTGCGTGCGCTTTTGTAAGCAGTGCCAGTGCACAGTGACACCCTTTCATATCGCAGCAGAAAGGCTGTGATGCAATGTTTGACTTATCAGCATGGGGACCTAATCTTCTCAAATTAGAGCCCAAACGACTGGTGAGCGCTACGGTCCCAGAGTGTGGAAGCAGAGGGAGCGCTCTGACCACCGCAGACAGGAGGCCCAGGAAAACAAGCAGATGCTAAGGGGCTGCTTCAGATGCGGATGAAGAAAATCACCATCACAATACAGCAATTATGGCAGTCTCAAATTCACTAAGCTGGAGCACAGTGTGTTCTAACAGCATCTCAGCAGCACTCACAGCATCCCACACAACAAGCTCATTAGGCCAGCACATCCTCCCTCTGATTTAGGGTGGAGGAATTAATGCAACAGCACCTGGTCCCTGAAAGCCATCCATCCTGCCATATACAGCCGGCCACGCTCAGGTTATGCATTATCTTCTTTAAAAACGTGCAATGTGGCCACCCCTTTTCAGTTTTAAGCTACACCTCTCTTTTTCCAGAGTGCTATGTGAGGGGCAGGCATATTAATCACACTCACAGCCACTAATGCTAACAATCAGTCAACACAGTTGGCCAGGCACTCCATCTCTGGTGACAGGGAGGTTTGTCCTGAGGCCTGCTGATTTGTCCTGCTATGTCTGCCTCTAGGACAAAATACACAACTAGGGCTGCCTTTTTCCTCCAGCAATACCTCTGCATCATATCATTTTTTTAAATTACATTTTGCATTAATATAGCTCTATAGAGTAATTCAAAGTGAAATTAAACATTGAATTCCAAGTATTATTAATATTAATCCCTTTTAGCATATTAAAAATATGCATTAATATATACAAAACACTGCGTATTCCAAGGGCTGATACAGTTGGGGGAAAACTAATTTGTTATTGGAGTGATTTTCTACAACACGGATACAACATATGTCAAACAGTCAAGTTTTGAGAAACAAACAGCTGGCTAGTTCAACTGAGAGGAAACTGCCTACTGAGCAAGAATGATCTCTCTCTGAGTGTCATCCGCCAGCAGCATGAGGCAGAACCAGCATGTTTGGATTCCTACTGTACAACAAGAATATGGCTCCTCTTGTCAACTTCAAGCTGACAAGTGTAACATTGACACAAATTAATACAAAAGCTGCACAATTAATTTCATCCTGCGTTCCGGTTTACAAAAAAAAAAAAAAGTTAACGGGAAATTTTATGAATGTGCTGAGTGCAGTAGTCTACGTGTGCGTGATGTGTGTCTCTGAGTGTTTATATGCATGCACAGTATATTTTTTTTCTACAAGTCTTGGCGTGTGTATTCTGTTTGTTATTTTTTTCCATTGCTCAAAAAGAAATGCTAATTATTGGGCTTCAGGTAGCGTAAAATGTACAGCTGTGGTGACTGTCAGTGCTCGGTGGACTATTGAGCTGGTGTACAACATGACAGTGGGTGGTGTCTCTCGCTTTCATCCCAGGAATCACCTGGTGCTGTTGCCATCTTTTGCCAACGTCAATCAGCAGGTTGCTTTTGAAGCACGAGAGAATCAAGCTTTATCGACTCTTATACACATTTCTCCCCTGATTGTGTGGGAAACATTAATCTAAAACACGACTGCAGGTTGACCCCTATTCAAGGTGTCTGTGTCCTAGAAAATAAGAAAGTGCCTTTGGGTGTCAAGCAGAGTTTTGGAGGTAGTTGAGGTAAGGTTGAGCCTTAATGTTTACATTTTAGATCACCTCGCACTCACTGGTAATAGCCAGATGGCAGCGACAGTCCGTGCACAACACTTTTAAGTGGGGTCTGCTAGCAACAGCTGCATACTATGTTCCGCTGCTCTAGATGACAACATACCATAATTTGTTAATAAAAATATTTCCTTACACTTCATACCAATGGTGAGCCAGATTGCTGGCACTTGAGAACAAACTTTATGGACCAGCTTGATGTCAACTTTGATTACTTCATTTCTGAAGAATTGCAGATGCCAGACTTAAAGAGACTGTCGATACCTGAACTGACAACATTTGGAGCAATGTGCTGTCACAAGGTACAGTAAATCTACACTGAGGGCAACATTGGAAATATATCGTAAATGTGATTTATATTAATGAATTGCTGCTTGATAATAATCACTTGTAAATTTGTCGAGAGAGAAAAAGATCTGGTTTCAAGAGTCCTGAAATAATATTTACCAAATAGATTTTCTTGCAGTATGGATCATAATAATTAGATCATAGAATGTGATGTACATTCCCTCACTGAGCAAAATGCCTGATAATACTAAGTTGCGGTTTGAGTTCATTATACAGTATATTGGCTATGTGAAACATCCATCCATCCATCCATTATCTATACACCGCTTAATCCTCTGTAGGGTCGCGGGGGGGTTGGAGCCTATCCCAGCCGACTCGAGAGAAGGCAGGGGACACCCTGGACAGGTCGCCAGCCTATCACAGGTCTGCACATAGAGACAGACAACCAAGCACACTCACAGTCACACCTATGGACAATTTAGAATAATCAGTTAACCTCAACATGTTTTTGGACTGTGGGAGGAAGCCGGAGTACCCGGTGAAAATCCATGCTGCACAGGGAGAACACGCAAACTCCACACAGAAAGATCTCAGGCGCCTTAACCAGGGCGCAAACCGGGGATCTTCTAGCTGTGAGGCGACGGTGCTAACAACCAAGCCTCCATGCAGCCCCTATGTGAAACAATCTTGCACAATTGCATGTTTACATATGGCCACACCCGGTAGCACTTCAAACAAAAAGGCCAGTCAGGATGGATGTTTTCACTACTTTGGAAGAATTCTATTGCAACTCAGCAGGATCAGAAAACAAACAGCCAGACTTGCTTTAGGTCATAGGACTCCTGTCAACTGTTTTTAGACTGTGGGGAAGATGATGATGTGGTGCACCATGGTACTCCCCAAATCAGATCACAATGTCTAATACCCAGACACAGTAGAAGTCAGGGATGTTTGGCTATGTAACCACCTTCTAGTACAGGGACAAAGAGCATCTCCTTGGTACTCCACTCAGTTGAAACACTTTACTGGCTGAATTATTGAGGTCGGAGGAGTCCAGTGGCCACCTTGCCTTAACTGAGGGATTGTTCTAGGGACTGCCTACATAAAGTTCAGCACATACCTGGTTTGTAGCAACTATGACAAGAATAAAGGGAAACATGTGGGACATGTCCATACCATCCAGCAATAATTTTAATGATACAATTCAAATATTGTGCTGAGTTTTGCTATAGATCAGCTGGACTGTTTCTGTTTCCCTTCACAATTGCATAAAAAAAAATATATATATATATATATATATATATATTTGGCCTTTTCATGCCTTTATTGGAGAGGACAGGACAGTGGATAGAGTTAGAAACGGGAGAGAGTGGGGAAGGACATGTGGTAAATTCAAACCTGGCACAGCTGCTATGCCTCTGTCACGCGACATAACCGCTAGGCTATCGGGGCGCCCACAATTGCACTTTTAACATCAAATCCACCATCTTACTGAACGCATCTATCTGTACTCATTAGTATTTCCATCAACCCACTGCACTCATAGTGTGACAACATTGCTAATCTAACATGAAGGTAAATAAAAACACTACATGAGCTGTAAACATGAACTGTAAACATATTGGAACAACATCCAGTAACACAGAACATATATAATATAATATAATATCTTGCTGAGTATTAATTAATATATATTAATGTGACTAATCAAACATTACTTATTCAGGGAAGGTTAGCTTTACTTGAGAAAAAAATCGTGAAACATCAGACATGATATTGATCATGTCAATACCTTCAAGTATATTTTGAGTGATTTTTATATATTTCTTAAATACCCGAGTAAAATCTGAATTATTTGGATAGGTTGTAATTACCAACCTCCAAAGTCCTTTTTTTTTCTTTTCTTTTCTTTTTTTACAGTGTGTTCCTTACCATTTAAAATTAGCCATGAGGAACCTGAATGCTCACATCCTGACAGTTTGTAGAGAGTAACCTACTTTCTAAGTTTCTAACTCAGCAATTATTCCCAGTAATGAGCTGCCGCCCCATCCGTTGCTAAATACAACAGTTGAACAGGGTTGAAAAGGTTCATCCTGATAGCCAGAAAAATGTTGATACGCTGTGATACAAAGAGGATTAAGTCTATGGGAGCCTTTTAGTGGTCTCAACCAATAATCATAAAACTACAGTTATAATATATGTCAGTTGATAGTTACAATAGATGTTGTTTGAAAGGATCAGAATACATCTGACCATCGCATAATATCGGTCAATTGTCCTACAAATAGAACAAAGTTTGTAATCCTTTCTTTGGTGGTTGGGTTTAGAGACATTATGTCATGGCAGCTGCTATTACTCCAAATTGTATTACATATGTGTCACACCGTTTTTGTTGTTCGTAAAGTTCACAGTTGGCTGCAGACATACATGCCATCGATCATGTATAGTTGAGTTACGCTAAGTCACACTTGCCGAGTCAAAGTGCATAACGGGGAGATGTTAAGGGAAAAAAATAATAATAAAAGGGGTAGATGTAAAACATAGCATATGTTGAACAGGATTGAAACTCACTTGGCTGATTTTGTTGCCCCAGGGAGAGCTAACACTAAAATGCTCTCTGACCATGAAATGGCCCTGCCCAGTAATGGTGGTTAATGGCTGTTTGGTGCAGAGGAGCTGAGTCTAGGCAGGAGGGAGACCTAACAGGGGCATCCTGCCTTCTCCAATAGGCTCTGGCGAAGGAAAAGGGGGAGGTTGTGGTAAGAGTGATGTTTTGCTTGAAATTACGATATCAGCTGTGTTCAGGAAACCATGTGCAATGGGTAAATTTAGATCATCAATAAAAACAACACATAATTTAGGTCCAAAAGTGAGACACATCTCATGGTGCCAAACACTGTTTTTTTCACATAAAGCTGGATTATACTACATAAAAAATGTTTCAATTTTAGGTAATTACATAGTGACATACAACATATTCTTTGACCTCTGCTGCACAGGTAAAGAACACAACTCATGCTTTGCTACGCATTTAGATAAGTAAATTGTACCACTGATCATCACTGTCATAATTGATAATTTTGCAAGTATATTTGACTCAAATAATACAAATAATACCAATACAATGTAAATATATCAGTCGTATCTGCAGATATGATGGAGAGATTTGTAGACTTCCCGTACAAAGGTTCTACATATACACTTACATCAGATTAAGGTTGATCGAGGTGACCTTTCTGGTGCAGAACATGTATTTTACCCTTTGCCCTCTGACTCCATGACTGCTGAACTACAGCTGATGTGAGTCAGTACTTGTGTTCAGCCATGCTATGACCTGAAGTGTTCCTGATGGATATATTGCCCTCATCACCACAAGGTTTCACCGATGTGTCCTCCAGCTGAAAACCTGAAAGAGCAAAACCCATGGGCAAGATGTGGGTATCGAGACTTCTGCAAAGCAACGACGTATAATGGGCCAGATAAGGTTACTAGTTTGAAGCCATCTGCTAATATAGAATGTGACAGTGCAGAAGCAATACACGTATTATACCCTTAAAGTGTCCCTTTCTATAGATCATTACTAAGACACAAGACATTAAACCAGCAGACCTTGCAAACAGGCTTGCCTTTGTTAAATGGATTTTTTTCTAGGTACATAAAATATCTACTATGTTGACTTATTATTTGGAGATCTTCAGCACTGAAATAGGCTCTAAAATACGAATATTTTGTATTCATTTGTAAATATCCAGAACATAGTAGGCAACATTAGTATTCATGTTTCACCGGGTTAATCTAAGACTAATATACATTCTCCTGTTAGCTTTGTGTTTGGTCTCCACTATCCTGTGAGAAATATGTATTAAGCAACTGCAACTACTAAAGGCTTGAATATGTTTAACAGTCGGTCACTAAGCTAACTTTGTTTGTCTGCTGTTTGGTGCTGGGCACTTGGGGTGGGTTTGTGGAGCTTATTTGTTGAAAACAGGTGTCTGCTGCAGCAAAAAAGAGTGGTAAGATTGAACCCAAATAGTAAAGTTATGGGCTGTTAAATCTGAATGACCTGAAAGACACTATTATGACAATTTATTCTCGGTTCACCACTATGCACAGCCGTAGATACAACAGCCTTCCATTCTTGATATAGAAATATTCAGTATAATATAAAACACCACACATACACCTGACGAAAGGAAAAAGACTACTCTTGTTTATCTGTGGCTTAAACATATTTGCATGTGTGGCTGTTCACTCTCACTTTAAATGTAAACAGTTAAACAATCTTGTATTCGCATAACCTAATGTCAGGGTGTTTAAATTTTCTGTAGCCAAATAAAGAATGGATTCCACTGTATGTAAAAAGTGTCCTCAGTTTTGATCTTGAAACAACAGATGACTGATTGGTTGGATTAATTATAATGTCTTTGAGTTTTTTTTGTTTTGTTTTTCTGCTGTCAATTAGTGTTGCTGCAGGTGTTTGCAAAACTGGAAATGCATTAGAATATATTAACAGTGACTGGCTTCCAGTGTTGTTCCTTCTATCCAGTATTTGCCTCATTATTGATTTATCACATACATGTGCACAAATTTGAGACTAACATAAGTGATAGGTCTTGAACACTGTAGTGCAAATCCAGTTCTAATCAGATCTGATGATGAGTCGCGACAAAGAAGTGAGTCATCGGCCGTGGGGACGGTGAGGAAAGACAAAGACAACTGAGGGTTAAGCTGCAAACCTCTTCTGACAAACCTTGTCCAAGAAAGCTTTAGTGGACACAATGACAAGTGAAATATGGGGTCAACTATCAGTCATTCATCAATGAACCCATCCTGTCATCATTTGAATTTTGAGCACTAGCCAATATTAACCTTCATAACCCCGAGTCGCATAGGACAGCTTGGCAATGCCGAAGACTGACAGGCACAGTATCAAAGTAACTGTTGGGTGTCAGTGTAATAAATGCTTTCAGTCACATAAAGCCATGGATGAAATGGTACCAGCACGATGATAGGCACTTGAGGAGCTCTTCATAAAAGTCTTATCCTAACTGCTTTATACTGAGGCTTTGGCAGCTGTGTCTGGACTCCACAAACGTAAAATTTAAGTACAGTTTCCTTTTTGTGAGGATATTTTAAAACATTTACCAACTTTTGTCTCATATGCTGCATGTCCTTTGTGCTCTCATATACACTTCTGCCAAGTGTAGCTGCCAAGGGGCATGCCAAAGCTCAAGGCTATTTAATGTAATCGTTATAATCTATTTGAGTGGACAGAACCATGTGGCCCCAATGTATAAGAGGCTACCTCGGTGACCTCTGCTGACCTGAAAGTTCACTGGCCTTAAGTAAGTCTGAGATAAAGTTACATCTAGTGGGAGCTGGGTGATATCCACTTACTGCCATCGCCTTGTGGGAAATGACCGCGGCTGACACGAGAAGCTGTGACTTCGAACTCCTTACAGTTTAACTCTGTACACAAAAAACACACGTGATCATCGGCTTCCAAATGAAAATGATAAGTCTGTCATGTTTGCTCTGTAAAATAACTTCAAATAAGCCTTGCCATGAAGTTTAAAATGGCTGATCCCCTTCCCTGCATTTAGCTGGATTATATTCTCTGTTGGTAAATTACTCCCTTTGGAGAGAGAAATTAACCTAGATTTCCATATCAAAGCATTATGAATTGAGCCATTTTCCCTGCCCTCCCGTTCTGCTGAAAAGAGAAAGTGGAGGGAGTCTGTAGAAGTAGCCTGCAGTGATATGCAGGCCATACAGGGCTCCTTTCTTACAGGAGCAACACTGTAACAGAGAGAATCAGCAGCTTTCAACTGAAGCGAAGAATGAGATCACTGGGCTTTTTGTGCAAGGTCAACTTCGAAGCAAGACACATCGTGTTTAAAATTCAGTCGTATCCTCACCGAGCACTTGAAACACACTGTGCCAGCCAGGGAACCTGCTTGCCATTATGCAAAGAGGCGGCAGGCTTAAAGTAAATACGTAATCTTAATGAATGCTGAGATCTGTGGAGGTGGGAGTGAGGGGAGCCCAAGTCAAGTAGAGAAGGGTCAGAAACACAGGGTGAATAATCCTGTGTGTCAACAAGACACAACTAGCTCTCTTCATCCCAATATGTAGCCATGTTTACAGTGAGCAGAATTCAAAAGTTTTACGACATCTGACATTGTTGTTCTACAATAAAACAAGCACGAGACTCCGGAAAAAATCTCAGAATTTATTATTTTAATCTACGGAGGTGTTGTTGAATACCAGGTCTTATGTAGAGTACGAACAAATAAAACCTAATTCTAATTACTGATGGAGATAAGAGAGATTTATGATAAATCAACAGATGCTAATGGATACTAATAAGGGAAAGTAATCATGTTTCTAACTGCTAACAGTGTGGTATTTCAGTTTGAATTTAGACTATTAGATGTTAAGCATTATGTTCCTTTGTGCCATTAAAGATCCTGCTTACATTTGCTTATTCGTCTTATACATTGTGACCTTTGTCACTGGCCCCAACTTATCTCAGATGCAAAGATTTAAAACAAAAGGACAGCCATTAGATGACATGTCACACAATATAGGGGTCTTATTTTGGCCCCGTGCCTGCTGGCTGTGTCCTTTGCTTTGCCCACTTTGCTCTGCGAGACTGCCAGGACATTGAGCCTGACACATCAGAACTGCTGCTCTCTTGGTGCCCTCTTTCATTCGCACTATCACAGAGTCAAAGCCTGCAGAGACGAAGCTGTCCAGAGACTGAGCCCTGCTGGGTTTGACTGGGCCAAGATCCGATCAAGCCTCGAGGAGAGGGTCATCCTCTTCCCTGACTTCTACTTGCTATGATCTCTGAACCGATTCTAAAAAGGCCTCTGACTTGATTTGAGCAGACAGTCCCCCTTGAAAGCTGCCTTTGGTTTGGCTTCTGTAGCCTGGAACGGGAAGAGCAGGGTCAGGCTACACACAAGCAGGAGAAAGCTCAAGCAAAGGCAGTGCGAGGGGGGGGAAAAACAGAGCTGATAGCCATGCTCCAGGTGCAGATGGCACACTGTTTTATGTGTGGCCTCAGTGGATTATGTCAGCGGAGCTACTGGAGGCATATAACATGGAGAGATCACACAAAAACATTGTCAACCAAAATTCAAAGATTCATTAACAAAGGTCATTTCCATGACAGCAAATACCTAATAGATGGCCAAGACTTTTGAAGTCACCATGGGGATAAAAGGAGGCTGAATAAAGCCTTGAAATGAGGATAGAAATTGTAATTTTGCAGTCGTCTGGGTCGTACAATAGATTATATAGCATTACAGTATTTTGTTGAAAACATCTGCTTTAAATAAGATTTAGGAAGGTCACATAAAATAATGATTTCAAAATAAAATACTTAAATCTTCACATTGACAACATCTAGTATTTATGATATTTAAGTCTTTTAGACAAAAGAAATAAAAGACAGTATGTTGAATTAAACAGCAGTCAGAATGTTTTATTCAAGGGTCCGATTATTAGCTAAATAATACACTACACATTGTACTGATATGATCAAGGCAGACACTGCCCCTAAGGAGCCGGGGTTGCAGCAACCCTTAAAACCAATAATGGTCAGAGGTCAGAAAAGGGGAAGCAAAGATCCAAGTCCCATCCTATTGTGTGACATGTTTCCTTCGCATGCTCGCCCCAAAGGCGTAGTGTCAGGGTTAACACTTCAAACACTCAATATCTTCACAAAACACAAAGGACACAACTGCTTGCCATCCACATCATTTCTTCCAGGAACAGAGATATGGATCCTTCCCAAAGGTCACTGCCAGCTGAAGTTTCAATGATTAAGCAACGCTTTGTTGTTTGACTTTTTTCCTGTTGCAAATCTACTTTTAGGTGCAAATTGAGTAGTTTGTTGAATATTGTGGAATAAAATTGAATCATATTTTATATGTCAGCTTTAAATTTTAATAGGTGGTCATTTGTGGTTGATAACAATTTCATAATTTAAAGGCAGATAATAAAATCAAATGTCAGTGGGGAAAATATATTCTGCAAGATAAAAGAACCCATCATCATCTGCACAGACTGGCTTTTTTAAGTTATAATAAATATCAGAATATTGCTGCTTGCCAAATAGAATAATACTGCAACAATGACTCAAACAGTAATAATGTATAAATGTGTAGAGGGCAGTTTGAGTGGGTGACTATAACACACCTACATATGTTTCTTAAGTTCATTTTTTTCTAGTAAGGGTGATAAGCTTTCTCGGGAACTTTCCTTGTCCTGCCACTCTTGAACCCATGAATATTCTGCCTGCAAGCATTTCAGAAAGCTATGCTGCTATACTGAAGCAACTCTCCTGTATCAGTCAAAAGACAACATTGTTACCAGACAACTGTCCACAGTCTACTGTGTTACACATTTATGAAATCATGCACCAGAACAAGAGCGGGATCCAATTTCAAGAGGTGATTCGAGAATCAATCTGGTTAGCTTCCTGTTTTTAGCCCACTGCTGTTGTGCTCTGGGTGGAACTCAAAAGGGAGCTCCACTTTCCCTGGAATGTGTCTCTGCTCCTAAGGTGGTCATAAAAACACCTTATGTTACACCTTAAACACCTTATCTTATGTTACTCCATGCCTGATGTGGGTGCTGATACCAATCGTTGCATACACAAAACTAGAGGAGTCTCCATATTTACTGTTTTCCCTCAATTTTTCTTCATTTTTCTGTACAACCGCACACATAAAAAAAAAATAAAAAAATAAAAAATCTCACAAGCGTAGCGGATAAATATATAATTGTTTGTTCAAGTGTGTTTTGCACAGTATGAGACCTTCCGATTGCTGCACCAAGTAGAATGCACTGCAGGCAGTCTCTTGAGGGAAGGTCTCATTTTCTGCCTCCCGCCGTGAAATATTCAGTCCGGCCTGAAATAATATGGGACTCATTTCAAGGCTTAGCACTTTTCAAATATGCTGGCAATAATGGACAGGGCATCAAATGAAGCACAGCCTCTCATAGAAAGGGGAACAGAGGTTTTGAATCCACAGCCAGGGTTTCACATAACACCATAGGCTGTTGAAGTACTGTCTACATTTACAGTGTAGTGATTAGTTGGGGGGGGATGAGTCTATAAATTCATGCCAACACTTGAAATTCGGTCATATTGTACAAGGTCTGTTTGGTTTCAGAATATAAACATTACAAAATTTATGTCACAATATTATTTCTAAGTTCAGATGCAGTAGAATTATATTTCCATATTTCTCTCCCGCTTTTTTGCATATCATCAAGGCATCTGAATTTCATTCGGCCTTAAAAAAGAAAAGGGAGGAAAATCAAGGGTGCACCATAAATGCACAGAAATGGAGTGCAGAAGAATGTTATAGGAGGGGGCTTTGGTGAAAGGATTCAAGAATTTAACAATCCCACATCCTCTCAGCCTGTCCTTCATCTCTAATAATCAAGCTTGGCCACAGAATATCCCTCTGGATGGGAAAAAAACATGTTCCCTGTCCGCCTCTCACTCATCTTTAGACTGCCAGTCTTGGGTCTTTTCTCTTGAAGTCTTCTGTCACATTTATGACTTCAAACACTAAGCGCAGCCTTTTTTTTAAACTGACTGCCATGTCTTTAAAGCTAGATATCTTTTTTTGTACTACATTAGCATGAGATGAAGGGGAGTGCATCTGATGCAAAGGAAGCCCTGAGAAGGCTAGACCACAGACACTGTGAACTTGTTTGTTGCTGTACACCAAAGGCCACCTGAGCGAGTTATACCCAGTTTCAGCTCAGGTGAAGGATATCGTGTAAGTTCACAGTATTCCTGACACTCTTGTGCAACTTTAGACAAGAGCTTCAGGGCTTCAATTTGAATTCAGACACTGGAGTCAAATTTTGATTGGATTTTCAGAAATGGTTCATGTAGGTCTAATTGTTATCACTTAAAATCACATAATATTCATGAAATAGGGAGCAGAGTACGGAGCAGAGTTTTGGAAACGCTATACTACCTTTCAAAGTATATCTGACACTGTTTGGGACTTGAATTTGAATTTAGAGACTGGAGTCAAATTTTGATTGGATTTTCATAAATGGTGCTTGCATGTATTTCTAATTGTTTTTTTCCTAAAATGACACAATATACATAAAAAGCAGTGTATGGAGCAGAGTTTTGGAAAAGCTGCACTGGTGAAGGATATTGTGCAAGTTCACAGTATTCCCAACACTTATGTGCAAAGCCATGGTTTGAATTTGAATTTAGAGACTGGAGTCAAATATACACTGGATTTTTAGAAATGGTGCATGCATGTAGGTCTAATTGTTATCTCTCAAAATCACACAATATTCACAATAATGAGAGCGGAGTATGTGGCAGTGTTTTGCAAAAGCTACACAGTGAAATTATTCCTGAAACTCTTGTGCAACTTTAGCCAAAGCCAGGGCTTAAATTTGAATTTAGAAACGGGAGTCAAATTTAGACTGAATTTTCGAAAATGGTGCAAGTGTGTAGGACTATTTTTTTTTATCACTTAAAATCACACAATATCCATAAAATAGTGAGCAGAATGTTTGGACCAGAGGTTTGGAAAAGCAACACTACGCAAGCTCACAGTATTCCTGACACTTTTGTGCAACTTTAGACAAAGCCAGGACTTAAATTTGAATTTGCAGACTATTTTCAGAAATTATGCATGAATGTAAGACTCATTTTTATCACTTAAAATCACACATATCCATAAAATAGAGAGCAGAGTGTTTGGAGCAGAGTTTTAGAGAAGCTACACTGTGTGTGTTTAGGAAGGTGTGACAGATTGCTTTTATTTGCTCATTTTTACAACAGAAAAATAAACCTCTTAAAGCCTAACCTATCTACTAATCTATCTATCTGTCTTTCTGTAAAATTACACTAATTTCACATAGAAGCCTACTTTATTCCGTGCACTTTAAGTTTATCGTGTGAAAACTTGCAAAAAGGACATTGTGCTGCTCAGGCCCGGCAGGCTGCAGACACTCAGAGCTCCAGGAACCGGAGCGTCCACTGAGTGGCGCCGCAGCCCGCAACTTCCGCAACAGATTCCGGCCGGCGTCTCCTCCCCGCTGCACGCTGCGGGCTCATCCGCTCACACGCGCTCCGTGTTGGGTTACAGTGACAAGGGCCCTGTCTGAACCACGACTTTTATAAAGATAATATTACAGGTAGGTGCAAGCCACGGACCGTGTCACTATCGATAGACAAATTAAGCATTGAAAAACAAGACCGTGACCCAGAAATTCTCGCTTTAATCGGGTCACCGTGCTCGTTTTCATCACTGAGTGATAATGGCACCTCTCACTGTCCTTACCATTTGAAGTCCCCTTAGCGCAACCTGTAGCTTTTGGGGCAGAGAAAATTGTCCAGCTGGACGCCTTGTATTGGTGCCTTTGTGTGTGTTTTCAGCCATTCCTGCCTGCTGATAGCTTTAATCGTTTTTTTATCTGGTTGAAGGTCAGTTCACCCCTCTAATGAGCTGCTGGGAGGATTTGTATGAGCAAGAGCAATAACCAAGGATGTATGCAGCCTTGTGTAAATTAATATGCAAGTTGAATGAAAGAGTAAAGAATGAACTAATTCTCTGCTCATCACTTTTTTGTTTGTTTGTTGGTGGGTGTTTTTTCCTCATCAGCCTCACTATATGGTGGTCATTCAGTCAGAGCTGATCATCTTTTGTTGAGGGTTCAGTGTAAAGCTGCAGTAAAAGCAGGCTAAATCGCTTACACTTGCTTCTTTATGTTGCACACTGGAAGCCGCCTGAGAAAGCTTGTCAGGTGTTGAAAGGAAACGCTGGGATGCAGGCTGAAATTTCTCTGAAATAGGCCGAAGCAGAGAGTCTTGCTCCTACAGGGTTTTGTTCAGGGTTCCACTGAGAAAGCCCAATGCAAAGTGGGCCTACAGCCAACTGGGATGAATTCTAGGGTGGAACCTAAACAGATGGGAAATAGTATAAAGGTGAACACAAGGTCAATCTGAGCTTCACTGATAATGCTGTGGGCACTGCTCGTAGCAGTGTTTTAAAAGTTGACTTAAGAAAACAGATTGTATGGTCAGAATAAACTCTTAAGACCATATTGGACCTTTTTTTTTCCAGGCTCCTTTTGTCTAGATCGCCACAGGCGGAAGCAGCAGACACCAAATGGTCAAAAAATTGTTATCATTATGTTTGTCTGGAAATCAGCAGAATGGGGGTGTTGATTTCCAGCGGGTGGGTTTTTCCTTTGTCCCTTTTTTTTTGTTCTAACCCAGATTTTCATATTTAACAGGCTTCACAGCTGATCCAATCCTGCAGCACAAAATCGAGACAGCGAAGGTTAAAGCACTCTGAATGCACGGGACCATACTGCAGGTAATTAATATGTCAGCTCGATGATGAACTTCGTCAATACATCACCAACACTTACTTGTAACTGGAGTAGCTCATGTGGGATGCTGCGGAGAGAACAGTCTGGGAGTACATTTGTCCATTAGTAAACACTTCATAGTGTGTGTTGTGACTGGGGAGGTAGCGGGACTCCTCTCTGTCCAGTTTCAGTCATTTTCGCCCGTCGCCTCCTCATCGCTGTAAAAACACTTGCTGTGGCTTGGTAGATTAACAGAGAGCCCCCTAATGGAGTAATTACACTGAGCCAAACATCTATTTTTCACCTGTGCTCTGCCATTATTCTCTGTCCCCTATCCACTCCATTGGAAGTCACTTACTCTCCTTACAATGAGTTATCATTGACTGCCATTTAGACGTTCTGGAGCAATTTGTCTTACTGAGGCCACGCGCTGGCCTCATTGCAAAGAACAATCATTCTCCCTCCAATATATAAAACATTCATGGGAAAAAGGAAGAGAAAATGCCCCACAAACAGATAGTAGAGAGTGGCTAATAGATACTATAAAGGTGACAGACAAGGAAAATAATGTAGGCGATTACTGGAGCAGGAGCAAGCCTGCACCACCAGTACAAAAGCTTCAGGGACTGTACCACTGGAAAAAAAAAAAAATCCTCCACGAGACAAATGTGTTAAATGGGTAGTATGTCAGCTATTGGTGGTGGTAATTGTTCTTTTTGCAAACAAACTATAAGTCCCAATCTAAATTGAAAATTCTCAGTGTTTAATTTGCTGTCATAATGTTTACTTTTACTTACTGTCGTATTTAGTTAATATTTGGCCATGAGATTTTTGAGTGAAATCTGTGTTACTCTCGGTGCAATGTTTACTGTAACATTTTAGACATTTTTTCCCTCTTTTGTTGGTTCTTCTTTGACTGTATGCCCGTTATTGATTAACTTGAAGGTCCTTGATTCTCTGCTCCTGGTTTTTCAAGCTTCAGATAATTTCTTCTTATGGTGTATGGAAAGAGGAAACCTTTTTTTCCCTCCTCTGACCTGCAGACCACTCTCATTTTATCCAATCAAAGCCTGAACTACTGTATGCACTGAAATAAAGCGAATAATGTAAAGAATATCGCAGGTAATTTGAAAACCATAGAAGCTATGTGCATTTTTTCTGAGTGCAGTTACAATGTCCTTGCCTATATTACCCTCATTTGAGCAAAGCTTTGTCTTATACTCCGTAATGTAGCCGCTGATAGATAATGCAGCTGTGAATGAGATTAACACAGCTCTCGTGAAAGCAACGCGCCACATTTCAGACGGAGGCTCCACCGCTGCGCTCAAGTCCAACGCAAATCCCATTCAGTCCTGGCGGAAAGGGTTAATGGTGTCCTTAACTGAGTGTTTTGTTAGATTAGTCTCTCCCACTGCTTAACACAATGACAAATAACCATTATTCTTTTTCTTGCACTGATAATCAGGACAACTTAAACATTTCTTACTAGCAGAAGTGAAACCATTAATCCTCAGTGATACTGCTGATAAGTGGTGACTTTGGAGTAATGGCCCTGTCACCTTAAAAAAAAGAGGGAGAAAATTTGAACAATTAAAACAAGATGCCCATTATATTTTGCGCGTCCCATCTCTTTGTGTCATCAGGAGGCATCTGCCAGTGGTAATAGACTAAATAATGGAATGAGATTTTGTTCATTATGTATATTAAGGAAGATATCCCCCATGCTGGAAATGATCAGTTTAAATACTTACAAGCAGCATGAGGCATAGTTTTGTAGGGAGGGGGGAAAAGAAAATATAGCTGTAAATGTGTCAGCTTTATTGTGATTATGCATTTATGTTAGCTGAAAGTGATACAATGAAGATTTATAAAGAGAAGGCAGCAACCAATGACCAAGGCATGCTTGAACCCAGGAGTTATATGGTATTGTATCATAATCTTCAAACTATTTCCTTTCTGTGATATACTTTGGGTAAACCTGCTTATGCAATACTTCAGTTTCATGCATAAATATTAAATGAATGTCGATATTACCTCTAGAGCAGCCACAATTAGTTGATGAATCATTCAACAGAAAATTAATCGTCAACTCTTCTGCTAATGAATTCACCTTTTAAGTGTATTTTTAAGCGAAAACACCAAACATTTGATGGTTATAGCTTCTTGAATGTGATATGTAGTTGCTGTCTTTGCTCTGTATTATGCTTAATTGTACCTCTTGAACTGTAGTTCAGAAATAAAGCTAGATGTGATCCCATAATCTTAGGCTCTAGGAAGTTGTGATTGATATTTTTCACAATTTTATTGACCAAAACATTAACCAAAAAAAGTTGTTCTTCTGCATCTGAAGACGTTTGATAGCTACATAGTGAAAGAGGAGACTAGAATAAACGTGAGCACTGAAATTCATGGAAACCAGAGTTGATGGTCTTGCTAGAGCAGTGGGGTACTTCCCAAACAATGCACTGGCTAATTTGTATGATACCACTCTTAAGAGCAAAGATTCATTTCATAGACTGTAATTTTAATGTCCTGTGTCGTGTCACATACTGCAGTTTTATTTCCTTTATATTGTAGTATCACATACCCTATATGCTTTCATGGTACACCAGACACACTTCAGGACTAACTAAGCATCTTTTAAATACTTTTAAAGTGGACTGGAAACAAACTGATAACCGTTCAACTATGAGCTAACCACCCGAGCCCTGAGGAAAATGTTCAGACTTCATATATGCTAATTAAAATTCTCACAATTTAATCATCGTCTCCATCATACGTTCATTTTGACATCCCGCCTGTCTCCAGCACTAATCAGGTGTTGATGTAGATGCCTATAGGTGTTACACTATAACTGACAGGATGATGATAAACATGCTAAATTGAGCTTTTTGATGAAGTGTGATTCGAGATTATTTGCTCTTTTTCATTAGACGACTTCAGGTATCTCACACTCAGAATCTTTTTCCTCTTAATGCATCTTGCATTAAGGAGAAAGATTTATCAATTACATTGTGCGTTTGTTCAGGTTACATTGTTAGCCTTATTGTCAATTTGGCAATAATAACTGAGCACAGTTGGATTCTCTTGGATGTAATTGATTTATTATTAGAATAAGATGAGAACATGCCTACTTAATTGCTCGAGGCTGCTCATGATGGGAAAATCTGTTTAAGTTGGAGTTTAAATCATTTTTCTCCTTGTTTGTCTCATCAAGCACGCTGACACTCACCGAGAGTAGAACTTATTAGCCAGTTGAATATTTCCTTAGTTAGTCCATGACATCTTTAAAGCAGATGGGGGAGAAAATTGTGTTTACCACCTGATTTAATCTTTTTTTTTAGGTAATTAGTTTAAAATACAATTTAAAGAGGAATCCTCCAAACCTTTAGCTGAGACTGATTGGAAAATAAAACATCTGAGCAACTATAGGTTCTTTGTGTTGTTCCTGTTTTATATTATACATTATAACTCTAACTATATAGTTTTCTCTTTAGGTGAACTGGGGTTACTGTCCGTGCTGTAGGCCATCTGCCTCCAGCAACAGAACAAGTTTTGGAAAACTACCTTAAAGTGTCCTGGTTGTGGGTCATTGGTTGGAATCCTTAGTAATACCACAATAAAATAGTGTTTTCATGCTTTTTGGCTTCCTCCTACAGCATACTCTTATGTTTATCTGTTATCCATCATATACCGCTGTATTCGACAAACTGCCAAACTCATGATTCTTTGGCAGCAGCACCGTCTCAGGCACTTGATACTTACTATTTCTATGGCTGTAGCTCTGTTTTGATCAAAGGGGTTCAGGGGCCTAAGTTTCAAATCCCCCAAAGCCCATTTTGGCTACTCTTTGTTTAGCCCATTGGCATTCTGACCCCATGCTTCCCAGACTTTGAACTCAAAGCTTGGAAAAGCCGTATCGCTTCTTTAAACACATTATCAGTGGGCTAGGTTTTAAGAATATCACTAATCATCTTAAGGTTTTAGTGCAGTGTGGCAGTATAGTTAAAACCTCGGGGCCCATTTACTGGCATGGGCACTGTAAGGAATTTATCTGTGAAATATACGAGAACTTAATGGCAGCAAGTGGTTTGTAAGTTTATTCAAGTAGCTTAAAAATACATTATTGCAATAAGTCACTTGTTGAAATGAAATATTTTTGTCAGATTGTTTGAATTTACAATCTAATTTTGGAGTTACACCAGAGCGGGTGCAATTTTGTAGAAAATATGGCTTATAAATAAAGTCCGGCATGACTGCATCTGCGTGGGATCCTCCATTTAGCATCTTAATGCAAGGTGCCCAGTATTTATTTACTTAATTTCACTTAGTTGGCTCTGAAAGTGATCCAACTGCTTTGAAAGTACAACACTGGATCTCTCCCGTTAGCCAAACCACTTTTCTTGCATATTTCCCCATTTCATCTTCCATTTCCAAAACCCAGTCCCCTGAAACCAGATTCACTGATGCATGTTTGCTATCATTAACACATAATTTAACATTTAGCTTACTTTGTGCATCGGGTTAAAACTTCCTCCTACTCACTCGTAGAACTTGGCTTGGAGTTTAATGTCAACTCTTAGTGCTGCAGTTGAATAATTTCTGTATCACTGTCAGGAAATTGACACGGACTGCATACCTTTTGAGAGGGTAAGACTGCACATGCATATTATGCAAAGATTATAGTATAAGTGAAGATATGAAGGGATCAGATTTCTATAGAACCCCTGTGATGGTTGCATAACTAATGCTTAGCATGATGATGAGTCAAGCTGAAAAATTTCTTTCATTTTTGCAGTCCTCCAAATAGTTTGTGGAGTTGTTTGTGGATGCAGTGAATGATTGCTAGTAATTTTATAGAAATTCTTACGACAGCAGTGGTATAAAAAATGAAAAAGACACCTCATGACAAATCTGTTATACTGTATAAATAGTATAAATACAGCATTTCACATAGTTTTTAAAGACAGTGAGAACTGTGTAAATGTTTTTAATGTCATTATTTGAATTTAAATGTTCTATTGTTCTATTGATGAACTTTGTTTAAACTAAATTGTGATAAATGCAAGTTGGAATGTTTGTTTAGTTGGTTAAAAAAGAAACACCTGATCAATCAGTTATGTTTAAACACTATTTGGATGAACAAACATATGTCAGGTGAATTTGCTTCATCATGTTAAACACTGTTCACTGCCTGCTGTGCAACATTTAACAGTTGTTGATTATACAAATTAATACCCAATTTAAACTCTGCATACTACACTAAATTTAATAAAATATGCCTGATGGACACATGGGATCATCTCTTGGTGTACTTCCTTAAAAATGTGTGTATGCACATGTGATTGCATCCAAGTCTGTTTGTGCCCTTTCGCTCTGCTCACACCTCTTCAATCTCATCAGCCCACATGATTAAGATTTGGCACCTTGAATTACCTTGTCTTCATCTGGAAATATTTCAGCTGCATTTCTGCCACTCTAAAGGGAGATGGAGATAAAGGAGAAGAAGGTAAAAACACATCCTGTTGTGTGAAACCTAGAGAAGGCCTTGAACCCTGCCATTCATCCCTTTCACTTCATCAGCTGAGTCTAATTGCCAGAGAGGACAGGATACCCAGGGCCCAATTGTTCTTTATCCTCTTTGGAGCCTCTGAGGCATGAAAAGCGAAAGGCCCGCTTTTGATCTTTTTTTTTTGTTAGTTTTTTTTTCTCTGTCATCCCCTACTATCCTCTCCCTTAGAATGAGACACTCTTTTCACACTGTGCTCCCTTCTTCATCCACGCAAAATAATTATCAAGCTCTGCTTCATCAAATAATGGTGGATATTGGAGGTCATGATGGGGAGGGCCAGAGGTCTGCAGGGTGGCCCTCAGACGTGGTGAAGCGTCCATCTAATCTTAGAGGCAGGCTCCTTAGCTGTGGCTACCTTTATATACCTTGACCTCGGTTTTCGTTTGTCTGTCCTAATGAGACCCTCTCATGCAGCCAATGCAATAGAGGTCTTGCAATGGCAGGGTTGGGAGGCCAAAGTACAATGAGACACAGGGCTGTGCTGAGACAAGGGCGCATCTGTGCTATCTTATTAAGCCTTGGAAAAGAGCTCATGCGTTTCAACGGCCCATAGGCACTGAGAGCAGATCTATTGACACCTACTTGTCCTTTGCGGTCAACACCTTTCTGTGTGGAGGCAGGCACACCCAAGTTCTTGTTAGAAGTAATTCTTGGCAGAGCGCTTAGCAAAGGCAAAGTGCTTAACTCGGTTTGGGTGATCTTGTGTCGCGAGGATAAAGAATGCCGTTTTGTAATGATGAAAAATTCCTCCAATCGAGGGAAACGACAAAGGATGCCAATTTGTTAAAAGAAAAAAGCCTCATATTTAAAGAAAGAATGGCACCAAAGTTATTGCTCCCACTGCTTCCACTCCTTGATTTTTTTTTTTAGTTTCAGAAGCAGGCTATAGATTGTTGTTTGTAATATTTTTTTCAAAATTGTTTATTTAGATTTTTTTTTCTTTTCTCCTCCATACTTCGGCCATTACCCATGTCCAGAAATTTGTGCAAATTTAAAAGAGTAAAATGGCTACCTAAACCCCCTGCGGGAAAAAGAAATCGCTTTCTAGGAAAACGACAAGATGTAAGAAAGCAAACCTAACTACCTATCTAATAACAAAAGGGACAGCAGGATATACTATAAGTAGAGCAAAATGACAAACAAAAACACAAGTAGGCAAACAAAAACCTTTAAGCAATCATGTTAAGCACGCCTAACATCTGAGCACTGTGCGAGAACAAAGCAGGGCTCCTGTCAGTGCATCGATCCACTCCTGAAGGCACACATCCATAGCTCTCTGATTGCTCCCTGCCTCTCGCGCCTCTCTCCCCCGCGCCTCTAACTCTCTGCTCTGGCTCCTTTCTGAGAGTGTGCTTATTGATCTGGCCTACTTCGTTGGAGTTAACTCACTGATAAAACCTGACCAAGGGCTTCCAATGGCCTGAAAGAGTTTGGAGAGCTGGTGAGAACGATGATCAGAAAATTTTAAAAAGAAAAAGGTCTCTACATTTACAAAAAAAATGTTTTGTCATAATATTCACAAGTTAGTTTATTAAAAGTGCAGAGTGTAGTTTTGACATTTGTAATGAATTATAGTCCTCCCATGGAATGAAGTTTTTTGTTTTTTTATTGTTGGCAGCTTCACAAGAAGATAGAATGAGACAAGATAGTTACTCAGCTTAAAATATTAACCTTTATCTGATTTGATTAACCTGCAGTGTTATAGTTCTTTAGCAGCTAATGACCTTCTGAATTGGTGTTGTAAAGTCAACTAGACTGGTTTGAGCCTTAAAAATACTGAATGGTTGTGGGACTTTCACCTACAAAACAATATTAAACAAGATTGAAGATTGAACAAAATAATATGCTTTAAATATGTGTTCAAACCAAAAATGTATCCATTCATTAACTTGCCATTTGTGTTTTATACACGATTTTACTGATAATATGATTTTTAAGAATGCATCTAGTATGTAAATGTCCTGTCAAGAGTTAAAATCCATCCACTGTGTGCTGTAGTTGGTCTCTTGCAATGCTTTCGGTACAGTTACACAAGACATTTGTACTTTGCAGCCTTCAAATCACTCACACACATCAGAGACGGCGCTCTTACAGTAAATATATTGGGCTTCATTGCGATTGCAGAGTTGTAGCCCCAGCCATTCATTCATTCATTCATTCATTTATAATTGCAATTGAAGTAGTCTGACATATTGCACTGTATGTGCTGAGTTACACTCATTTACACTCAATCGGACTAGTGGAATGTTATTGTAAGTCACATTTGTCCATGTGACTCGACCCGGCTGCTTAAAATAGCAGTTGCAGTTGAATTAGTGAAGCTTTTCAGTTTGATCAGCTCTGTTCTGCTCCGAACCATCTGTGATATAATAGATTAGCAATGAGGAAAAATTACAGCATTGTCTTGAATGGAAAAAAATAAAGAATTATAATTATTAGTACAATTCGTGTGCACCGTAGTGTAGATCTCAAACAATCAATAATTGCTTATAATTTTTTCTCAGGAAGGCTTACACTATAATCTCAAAAATCAGTGTTTCTTAAAAAATGTGATTCATGTTTTGTGTCAGTATGTGTAATCGCGTCTCCAGAGTGTGATTACATTGTATGTCAGTTTGTGTATATTTTTGCAAGTGTGTTGTGCTGTCATGTTTGTAGCATTCCATGTGGGAGGGTCTGTTGATAAGTAAGCCATCTGTAGTGTTCTGCCGAACGACATGTTGTAAAGCGCGATTTGAGAGTGTGGAGAGACTTGACTTGACAAATCTTGGCACATAATGAGACAGAAGGGAGTAAAGGCAGAAGTCTGTCCAGAGATAAACAATTAGATTTGTCCCTGAGGTAAAGGCCATGCAATGCAAGGACTCTCAGACTAACAAAATCAATATGGCTTCCAGTAAGAACACTCAGGGGGTAGAGTGATGAAGAGGTTATCATTCATTTCTCAGATTAGGACACACATACACAATGAGGAACAGTCTCGCTTTAAAAATCAATATGATCACTAGCATGAAAGATGCTTGTCAGTGATGTATATATTTGAAAGTATGCATGTGCTATTCAACTCTCTGTCAAATGCGATTGGTGTAATGAGACATGATAACATAGATCAACGGGGATACTGAACCGAGCTAGTCAAGCCAGTTTTCTTCAGCAGCCAATTGTGAGAGGATCTTAGAGGAGACAGCATTTGGGAATGATATTTTCACACCCCCAGATAAAACCATAATGGAGCATGAGCCATAGACAGAGTGGGCAGTCCCTTCGCGTTGCATCCCCTCTCAGGCCCTGCCCAGACTTGCAGGTCTAATCTAACATCTCACCACTGTTCCCAGCAGGCCTCACAAGGGTAGCACTGCCAGGGCATGGAGGGTTGGACTGTTTGGTGGGGGGGGGCTGTAGTATCCCGCGTTGTGCTTGCGCTGGCTTAAAGAAGACAACAAAAAGAGAGAATGAATGGTTTTGGGGTGGGAGCGGGGGCAATCACAACTTGTGTGCAGCCGCTGTTAGGCAGGGAAGTCTCCTCAGAGACGGCGAGTCGCTGACCATAAAGGTGTGAGTATGAGCCGCGGCCAGCCTGTCGCCTCATCTCCATGGAGACAGCGACATGGCTCCCCAGCGGGCTCGAGTCTGCTGTGGCCCTCGAGCAGCAGGATCACTCGGGGAGGTGGCCTGGCCATCACCTGGGCTTCAGGGGACCAGGAGGCAGTGCTCTGATGACCTTCAACAACCTGCCAGTCTGTCATCACGGCCTGGGGAATAACATGAAAAAAAAAATCAGCTAGGGATTTGTGTAGAGACATTGTTCACTGGGCCATTGTATCTTTGGAGGAGGCTCTTTGTTCCAGTGGGAACGGACTACAGTGAAGGACGTACTTTTCACAACATTACCTAAACTGATGTTTAGAAATGTCCTTTACTTGTATTCCCGCCTCATGTCAGGCAATGTGTGGTATTTTAGACTCTACTGTCGTAAATTGGTTAATAAAATTGAAATATCTGGCAGAAAAAAGTTGAGAATAAGAGTAAATTAACATATTTAAATTGCAATATAACTCCTGACAATGAAATCACAGTTTAGACATGCCTCAACTCAATACTTTCACCTAAAACTTTTTTTTCATTGTACAAGAAATGTGTTACATTAAAAATTCTTCCCTACGAAATGCTAAAACAAAATACTGTCGCCTCAAAATGTGCCAAATAAATTGATGTTTCCTAGTGGACACTTAGGTTGTAACTAATTATTGTCACTATTGATTAATCTGCCATTATTTCTTGATTAATTGATTAAATGTCAGCCACTATTTGCTACTCAGGACATTGTTGATTTCTTGCTTTGTCCAATCGACAGTTCAAAACTCAACAATATTCACATTGAAATGATATGGAATAGATAAAAGAAGCGCATTCTTCTATTGACAAGCTGTAATTTGGTGATGTTTGACTTTTTTTCTTAAAAAAATACTGAAATTGTTAATCAATCACCAAAATATTTGGAGATTAATTTAATTTAACTTAAGCCGAGTCGCCGTCAACTCACAATGCTTTAAAGGCTACTTTGTATACATATTGCATGTCTTATAATGGTGCACTGTTATGAGTTGTTTGCCTTGTTTTATTATATGTAAGCTACATGCAAGTTTATTTTTTAAAATCTATTTTGTAATGATTTAATTTTTTAAGGGCTTATAAAGTAATACAAACCTCAGAAAAACCAAATGCAAAATAAAGAACCTTGCTGTCTTCTGTTTCAGGGACGTACACACCGCCGTAGTTAAAAATTCAGTCTGATTAGATACATAATCAGGAACATCAGAGTAATTCTGTACAGTGTTATAGACTATTGTTGGTATCACTGTGATAAATTATTGCCAAATGGGATCTCAAATCTTCATTTGAGTGTAAAGCAGCGCCATCCAAACCATTCCCTGGAGACACTTGTGTTGCATTATCTGACAAACCAATACAGGAGATTCTGTGGAAAAATCTGTGCTTTCTTCTTTTCAGCCAAAAAGAAAGAGGATTTTGAATGGAGTGGTGATTCTTTATGCAGAGCTGAGACGCGACACCTTCCAGACGGTGAGAGATGGCGAGCCCTAATAATACAGAGCTGTACAATGGTTCTGACAGGCGAGCAATAAAGCAATCAGGGTCCCAGGCATTCCAAATCTCTTTACCGCCCACCCTCTAACAGACTGAGAGATGGGCGGCTGACCTGTGAGCTGTCAATCATGGGGGATACCTGCTGGAGCCTGATCAGGGAGAGCTGAGGGCACCAGTCCATCAGATCTGTTTTCACACTCCAGACACTAACATTGCAAGCATAACCACAGACACAAAAAAGCCCCACCGCCTCACTCTTAATTAGGAGATGTGTGTGCGCGCGTGTGTTGTTTGGGGGGTGGACTTGTTTGGTTTAAATGGGTATGGGAGTGTCTTAGATATAGGGGGATAGTAAGTGGAATCCCAGTGAGACAGAAAATAACCTTTTCCCTTGATTTAGGAATCAGGCATTGATCTGTCATGCTGTTTTGTACAAGCAAGAGCTCTTTCAGCATTGCTTCTCAGTGTGTGTATGTGCAGTGTGCGTGTGTGTGTGTGTGTGTGTGTGTGTGTGTGTGTGTGTGTGTGTGTGATGTGTGTGTGTGTGTGTGTGTGTGTGTGTGTGTGTGTGTGTGTGTGTGTGTGTGTGTGTGTGTGTGTGTGCGTGTGTGTGTGTGTGTGTGTGTGTGTG